>KQ962752.1:59011-95517 GCA_001563735.1 Leucoagaricus sp. SymC.cos
AGCTATCAGATTGTGTATACTGCTATTTTTGGCAATTCTTGGCCAAATCACATGGTTGTTTTTGTAATTTGTAGTCAACATCCTAATGTGCAATGGAGAATAATTTGGGACTTTTAACCTTTTTATTTGTTAAGATATATGTCCATTTCTTCAAAAGTGACCAATATGTAAACAGTTTTTTTGCCCACTGTAGTTTGATATCTGGGACTCTCAATCTGGTGCCTCTACTGATAAGCTCAAGGCCCAATCCATTAACATCAGAAATGCCCAGTGCCTTATCTAACTGCCAAAGGCTTGCTCTGGAACCCCCCTCTACCAATGATGCTAGAAGTGGAGATATCTGACTACTGTTTGCAAAGCTCAAGTGATCAAATGCTCTCATTGTTCTAGACCACACTCTAAAAAGCACTATCATGAATATGTTAGCTGTTGCAAAAGTAATGCCAAAGCCGATATACCCATCTCTCTCATGGCCACTGGAGCTCCATGCTCCCATATTTATACTTGCATCAACTGTTATGGCAAGTATGCTACAAATGACTGTAAATATAAGTTCTGGAATTATCACTTTGATGTTAGCCAGTTTCAATAAGTTAGAGCTGAGGCATACTAATGATGTCCTGCCCACTGCTTTGAAGCACAAAATCAAGTCAACTGTCTCTAGTCCCTCTCATTGTGAGATACTGGTCTATGTGAACCTGCTCCCTTCTTTCTCTCAGTTTCTGGCTCTCATTGGGGCTGCCAACTGCTATCTCAGCAAGAGCAACCTTTGGGTTGACTCTTGTTGTTTTGCTTATGAGGGGATCTCCCTTCTCACATCTCATGTTGCTTCTCAGAATGAAATAGACCTGATTAGCTCTGCTATCCAGTACCTTCTATCTCTTTCTGAGTTAGTTGAGGCTGCTCTTCCCAGGTCCCAGTCTTACTTTAAGATCATGGATGTTCTTTTCTTCTAAGCATATGGGGTTACTCTTGTCATGCCTGCTCTCATCTGAGAGATCATGGAGAAGTCTCACATAGCCTCCTTATTTACTTTTGCAAGCTCTCCACAGGTGATGTGCAATTCTCAATGTGCTGACACTACCACTATGTAGTTTGACATTCTTGACTCCCAGTTGGACACTACTGCCAAGTGCCTAGTTGGATCTTCTTTTCAATTTGGCCCAGTTGCATGCTTTATACAGATGGCCTAGTTTTACTCTAGCATCTCTTTGTGTCAGTGTTGCTGACACTGGAGACACTCTACTCATGCCTGTCATGTACAGGTCTCCTACTGTTCCCAGTGTGCTGGTCCTCATACAGAGGCTGGCTACTGTCAACATGCCTCCTATTGCTGTAGTAACCCCTCAGCCAACCTCTCTCAGGATCTGACCCCCAAGAGAGCTCCATGCCCTCATACTCTATGCTATCTTAACTGCAAAGGTGAGCACTATGTATCTGACAAATATTGCCTGTATTGGAGGCACTGCTTTGACTGTGACTGACTGGCCCAACAGTTCAGTCAGGAGGATAGCTCTGGGATAGAAATCTTTTTCAATACTATTTCTGAAAAGACAGTGGAGTCAAGGAAGCAGAAGGAGAAAGCATTCAGATATTGCTTCTGAACTCTCTGAGTAGGATACCTTGCCTCCTGTCTGTCTTGGGATTGAGAGGGGGATATGTTGAAAGACTAAGTGCAACATTGGTAGATATTTTTTAATGCTGCAGACTATGATCTATATAGTTGTTATTGAAGTAGAATACTCAGTGACACTGGTTTGTGTGTAACAGCTGTATTTTGTACCTATCAAAGTAGAATATTTTTACATATCAGTACACTAACTAATGTGTGAGATATACAAAATGGCTCATCTCAGCAACACTGGTTTGTGTGTAACCGCTGAGGAAAAGCCACCTGATTGTGCCCTTTTATATATGAGAAAATCCTGCCATCAACAACTATATAGTTATTTCTTTTTGGGATGATCAGTGGGATGGATTGGTGAGCTAGCTGCATAGAATGGTCAGCTTGACCTTTTTGAATATGGGTGGTCACAAAAGGGGGAAGTAAAAGAGAGAGAATAAGAAATTGGAAATAGACAAAAATAGAAACCTTGATAATATCATGCCTCCTCTAACAGTTGTATCTCATATAGGCTTGTGTTATAGTCTCCCAGGCTGCTAACCTAGGAGTGGACTGCTATCATGCACCACCTAATACATTTATTTTTTTTTTAAAAAAAAGAGGTATACTAATGAGTTTATTAATATACATGGGTAGTGAACAGTCTATTCTCATATGTCTAGACTCCTCCCATATCACTTAAAGATTACAGAGATTACAGACTTTTCTCTCTTAATCCTAGCTATATACTCACATATATTTAGTTAGATGTGGACTGCAAGTGAGTACCACATTATAAATTGTTGAATTAAAAAAAAAAAAACTACAGTATTCTGTGGTACAGTAGAACTTCTCATAATGCATAGGATTTCCGTGCCACCATTGAGGTTCAGTGGGAATCACAGGGCATAATTATTTCTGTGGATATAAAACCTTCAAGGCCAAGAATATAAACCTATCACATTTAGCAATCAAGTTGAGGAAAAAACTAAACAGACATACCTTCATTAAAGCCTTTGAATTATCACCAGTCCATTGCTTGAAACCTCAACTGTGAGGGAAGTATTGTAGACCTTTGGAAGGTGGAGCAAGTGAGATTCTACAATGTTTCTGCTATCAGCTGACTACTCCAATGTACTAGATACCCACTAATGATTCTTAGTGAGATATTCTTCAACCCAGGAGACCAGGTGGTCTTTAAAGACTCCCTTGATGAGTTGATGGAGAATATCAGATGACAGTATTGAATATATATCACTACAAGAGAAGTTTTTAGCAAACAGCTATAATTTCAGAAATATGATCAAGTTGAATGTGAGAAATTGACAAACTAGAGAACTAGAGATATGATGATGTCTCCAACTATTCCATACTCTTTCCAAAGGGTTTTCAACTTAAACCATACAGCTATAGCTGCTAAATGCTTCACAGTCCTTAGAATAATTAGCTCAGAAGATAAATACTTTAGATCATATGAGAGTAATAATATGTACCTGTTGTTGTCATAAGTATATATACAGAGCTGGGCTCACAGATTTATCACTCACTTAGAGCACCAACACTGAATAATGCACACCAGTGCATACTGTTCTGAGTAATCAGCCATATACAGGCCAAGACTAAAGATGGCTCTATGAAAATGGCCATCTCTGCATCATACAACCTCTGGACACATCATCCCAAGTTTAAGACTTTGGAGCATATGTGAAAGTGAGAAGTGCAAGGCTTGATGACAAAACTTCATGTATGTCTCTGTGCCTTGGTCCTTGTTTTCAGCTAGTAATAGGTCATGAGACAAATTTGAAATATAAGGGGGGCAGATGTTGTAGTAAGTACTCACCCTTGATATCTGTGAGGAGCCCAAGTAGAACAACACTGTTGCAATGACCTCAACATACATTGTTATGAATGTTACTAATAGATAAATAAACTGGCCAATAAGAGTTATTACTAGTACTAACTGAGACTGTGGTCTTGTCACTCCTGAGTATAATGGGGACAAACATGGCACTACAAGTGTTGTGATCTTCACTAACAATGTCCTTATGATTGCGAATATTCTAGTTTTTATTTCAAGAATCATGATACTTACTGCTTGATACTAGGCCCAATCTCCAGACATAAAGTGCTGGAAATGGTGGCTAGTTCCAGCATATTCATGATACAGAGAATAATTAAAGTAATTTGCAAAATCAGAGTTACCAATAATGTTTTTGATGAGCTCAAGGGGGTCTTGGTACCAGAAATTATACTATGTATCCATCCATAATAGATGGGATCCTTCTGAAACAGGGATCTGATAAGAAATACTGGTATTCTTCTATTTGATATCACTGTAAGGTATTTTATCAACTATTGAATAAGGATTGTTATGATTCTTGAACAGTCAACCTTTGCTCCAAAGTGACATGAGCTTATCTAGTTTCTCAGCTGACATTGAGCTTTCACAGTAGAGGAAATCTGCTGCCTTGAATTGTTGTTTATTCTTGAAGGGGTAGCAATTGCCTTTACACCCATAACTTTTATTTGGTGGAGGTAGAGGGAAGTTGGCAGAGAAGAAACTACCATTGCAGTCATAGATGTCATCTTAAATGAAATAGAATCAATATATAATGCAACATCAAGAGAAAGAGCCTATCTGTTATGAAGAAATAGTACTTGTGTTCAATTATTAAATCTCCCTCACTGTCATCTATATTGCATGGTTGCTCTATGTTGTCAAAGGACAAGCTAGCAGAGTCAGCAGATCTATGTGAGGTATCTGCTAGGAGGAACAAATTTTGTGAGAGACATCATGATTTGAACAGCAAGAGACTCACCAATATTGTGTGAGAAGCTGGAGCTGTCAGCATTACAACTCCTCATGGCATTGACATTTAGATTGAAGAGTTCATGTGTTCCATAGGGTCCAGCTCAAAGTGGAAGGTAAACTCAGAAGCTGGCAAGTCTTCCTTGAAACTCTGTTGCTGGAGTTGATGAGATTCTGGAAGAAGGAGACTTTGAATAACAGACAAAGTATTATGAGTTCAATGCAAAATCATGGTTAGCTAAGAGGAATGACACAAGAAGTTAACACTTACTGATTGTCATCATAAAAAGAGGACTTTGATGAGAGGGATTCCTGGGAACCTGAAAAGTTCAAGCTCCACTTATTGTCAAACCAAGCTGGTAGGTTGAGGGAGAGATCTGGCTTATGAAGAGGTCAGTTTGTTAACAGAACACAACTGGAAGAAACTTTGCTTACCCAGTAATCTGGTATATACATTTGTGGATCCTTTTCATCAGGCTCTGACTTGTTACCTGAAGATCTCAAAGAGTCATGGGCCTATTTAGAATGTTGTTGCAGGCCTCCTCATGTTTTTGTCCACTGTTCACATCCTTCAACTGGACAGCAGAACCTAAAAATTTCACTCTGTGGTGAATTTTCTCCCTGATTCATCAGTAGCTACAGAGACAGAGGTGGAGAGGGAGGAGTTAGTGAATGTTCAGGATCCTAGCAGTGTATGACTTACTATAACTGTAAGATGCACATGACATCTCCAAAGTTTGGCTACTAATTTGGCTGGTTCAATTGAAATGTGGAGCATTAATTGTAGCCTCAACTCAAACTACCACTATTGCCATCACTCCTCTGTATATTGCAGTGAAAACTTGATACATGTACCATAGGTGAGCCAAAAAAACACTGAAACTAAGAGAAAAAGCTTACTATTGGCAGAAATAAACCTATGCTACTATATAATATTCACACCTTCCAGGGTGAAATAGACCTGGTGAAGGCTGATGTCAGATGCCTCCTCTCCCTCACTGAGGGTGGGGTTGAGGCCTCCCTTCTCTGTTTGTGATCTTATCTTAAGATTGTGGACACTCTTTTCTTCAAAGTGGATGGCTAGTAAGTCACTGCTGATGATGTCTGGGTAGTTATGGGGAAGTCCCACATGGCTGCTTCCTTCACTCTTGTGAATAGCCTTCAGGTCATGTGCAATTCTCAGTACACCAATACTGCCACTGTGTGGTTTGATGTTCTCAACTCCAAGTCAGGTGCTACTGCTAAGCATCTGATTGATACTTCATTCTAATTTGGCCTAGCCTCATGCTTTGTGCATGCAGTCTGCTCTCACTCTGGTGTCTCTTTATATCAGTATTGCTGGCACTGGGAACACTCTACTTATGCCTGTTGTTCTCAGGCCCCCTGATGCCTCTGGTGTACCAGTCCTCACACTGAGGCTGGCTACTAACAACATGCTGCCTGCTGCAGAGATAACCCCTCTGTGAAGCCACTCTAGGTACCAACATCCACAGAAGCCCCATGCCTGCATGCCCTGTGCTATATGAACTATTCTGGGGATTACAGCACTAGCAATTGACAATGCTCATTCTGGTGCTACTGCTTCAACTGGAGGTGGCTAGCTGAAAAGTTGGCTTCTTTAGACAGATAGGAGGTATTCCAGAAGATTTTATAGAAGATAGCAGAGGCTGAGTGCAAGGGTAGGCATGTACTTGGTCATTGCCACTGAAACCAAAATATTGACAAGGCCCCTGTCATGTTTGAGGGGAGGGAGTGTTAGTAGAAAACTGGTCATGATAGATGTTCATATAGTTTCAAGCTGTTATATACCTATGTAGTCATTTCTGGTCCTGTAATGGTATCCTGGGCTACCAACCTGGGCATGGACTGCAATCAAGCCCTATATAATAAATTTTTGAAAAAAATAAATAATAATATTCAGTTTTTCTCTATGAAGGCCCATCCAGGACAAGTTGTACTGGATGTCAGAGTCCCTTGTCAAAAGAGACAAGATGGAAGGACTGTGAAGGAGATAAATAAAGAAAAAAAGACAAAGAAGAAAAAGCAGGCTGAAAATGACATCAAAGCTGTCTCAGTGATTGGGCTTGAAGAAGCCATCCATCACACAAACACCACCACTGCCACCCTTGCAGGGCCAACACACATCAAGCATGGAAAGGTTGTTAGGACACAGAGGGGTAAGTGTTATGACCTTGAGAATGAACTCAGGTTGTGGCACAGGCAAAGGCTTGAAGATGATCAAGGGAAAAGTACAATTAGTAAAGCATAAGGAATACAGGCTCTACCAAAGATATTTATATACAGGTGGTCCAGAGTAAATAATAGGAGTAGCATAAAGTAATACTGGATAAGAGAAAATAGCCACCATGGTCCAATGAGTCTGCACAGAGTAAACTATCCAGAGTCATAACATCACCTCCTCCTCAGAGTTCATGTCCTCATGAACAATATATACTAATGTAAAAGTCCAACTAGAATAAGATATAGTGATGGAAGAGATATCTGATGATGGGAGTAACAGTGGTCTATATAGATAGAAGAGATACCTTTTGACAATTTGCATATACAGCAGAAAGAGGTGTTGATAGAGAATTCTGCTCTGTCTTCTATCCTATGACAATGAATCTGGCAAGGTCTTTCTTAATCTGAGTGATAGCAAACTGAGTGTGATGAACATCACAGCCAATGAAGAAGGGGCATTATCAGAGCCTCCCTTATAGATGACAACATGTTGAGAGTTGTAATGTACTTGAGAGTTTGCATACTAGTTCAGGAATTTGGTAATGATGTTGGCCCAGTATTCATTATCACTTTCTCCATGTTTGCATAACATGTAAAACTGCTTAGGTGCAATGAAGTAGATTGGTGCAGAGATTTTAAGGGAGTTAGCATCATGTTTCTGAAGAAAGGTGTACAAGGCATGGGCATCTTTGATCAGTGTGGGTCCTAGCATTCCTTCAGCTGGGATGTCATTGGAGTCATAGTCATCCATCTCAACATTTTTCCCTCTGGTAGGCTCTTCAGCAGGTTTGTCCTATATTTCTGCAGTCCTTGGAGCAGGTGGGGTGCATTTGCCAGTAGGTAGAAGAGCAGGATAGGGGTCAGAGTGAGCATAGGATTGGGTGACAGATTGGGTGAAGAGGTTCAACTGCTCTCCTAGGACAGTGAGAGAGTTGATGGTATGAGTGAGATCATTGTAGAAGTATAGAGTGTTTTGGAGAGCCTAGTTTTGTGGCTCTATAGATTCTAGGTCAACATGGCCTACATCATACTCTGCAGCCCCTTCTATAGACTGAAATGCTAGGGGACAGATCTTGGCTGTGAATTATTTGGCTGCATGGAGGGTGGTCAGGAGAGAGGCTTCTGGTTTTCTCAAGGGGGAGAGAGAATTTGCTACAGTTGGAAAGAACATCTGGATATATGATATTACAATTAATGGAGTGGTCCTTTTCAGCAATAATAATAGCAGCAGTGATAATAGTTGCAAGAGCAATGGCTGAAGCACAGAAGCTGGCAATGTAGACCTTGAGAGGTGTTGAGAGTATGTTAGGTAAGTTATGTTGACTGAGTCTGTGGTTTTAGCATAGCTTTTATAGTTTTTGTGTTTTGTCTCTCTCCTCCACTAGGTTCACTCTGAGAACCTGTCATAGTATTCTTGGATTACCTCCTCCATATTTGACAGATGTGACTTCAGCAGCCATTAGTCTTCTTTGTCACTATATCCCTTCCAATAGATCAGGTACTGTGTTCCTCTACCCTATTTCTGGTGTCTTCAGATTTTTTTCTATTTTCCATTCTTCTTCTGTATTGATGAGATCTGGTGGCAGCAGTGTGGGCTTCTGCTGGACTTCAAACTTGGGGTTTCTTGCTGGTGACAGGAGAATCTCATTGAAGATGTTGTGAATTATCTATTGGTCTAGCAGTGTCAACTAATATACACTATTTTCAATAATTTCTGAGATAGAAAAGAGGCTGTACCTCTAATAGTCTAGCTTCTTGCTGAGTCAGTTTGTTGTGAGGTTGGAGACTTCTTTTTTTTAAAAATTAAAAATTAAAAATTTATTATGTAAAGCTCAATCACAGTTTATACCTAACTAAGTATATGACTAAGCTAGGAAAATCTAAACCAAAACAAAACAAAAACTAAACTAGATACTCATATGACCAGAGCATATATACTGAAACTACCAGAATCACTAGGAAGTAGTAGTACTATCAGAGAAAAGAAGAGACTAGAGAGATTATTCTAAAGTCAAGCAGAATTACTTACCAGTACTACACAACAAACAACTGGTCCAGATGGAAAATGAATATGAGGAGACATGGAGATGCTTTCATGCAGCCCAGCATGTCATATAGGAGTGAAAGGAGGGGGGAAAGAGAGAGTGTCAGAGTTGAATGCAAATGCCTGTGGGTTACAAGATAGGAAGTCAATAAATTGACTTAGTGTATGAATCAGTTCATCATCTCTATGATAGAGGGGACAATTAATGACTATATGTTCTTGGAATTCTATCCAAAAGCTGCATCAGCAAGCAATGGATTTGTGAGGGGCATGTGATTGATGATGGCATGTATAGTGTGAGTGACAATATTGAAGTTGGTGGTGATAGAGATGATGTCATTAGGATCTAGACTATATGACATTTGTAGTTCATATAGCCATGAGCCTCCATTGTGATATTGCAGTAGGATGATGTCATGGGGGAATATTTATGATAGAGTATAAGGAAAGAGTAAGAATCAGTGACCTTGTTGTGTAGACAAGACATGGAGATGCTAGGGTGCAGCTCAGTGTGTCTATAATTAGCCTTAGCTATAAGATGGACCTTTTGTAGCATACAGCATGAAAGGTCAGGGTTATTGTCAGCAGCATTGCAGTTGCATTGTATGCTTTTAGAGGAGAGGTACCAAAATCTAATAGACTGGGTTTTAGCATGTTCTAGCCAAGGGTATAGGACTTTAGCTACAGCAAGTGAGTGATTTTGGCCACTATGTGGCATAGGGTTGAGAAGAGGATGGGATGAGGAGAGATGATCAGTAATGACAATAAGATAATTGATGTTAACGTCAAAGATATAGTTGAGCATTCCCTTGAATGGCCCGAATATTATCACTGGGATTTTGTAGGAGCCTACCAATCAGATGGAGCACCACTCCCTCCAGTCACCCTCCTATCCCCTCAAAGTGTCCTGCTTGCATCAGCACTGAATCAAATTATTATGACCGCTTTTGAGAACCCACCATTCAAGCAATGTTACCTCAACGAAATGTATGCATGTACTATACATGGAAATATTGGCACTTCCATTGCCAATGGATGGAATTTGATAGCTGATGAAGACAAAGACAAAGACAAAGAATGGCATCACCACATACTTGACCAAGAAGGGATTAGTCTCGCCTCCCACATCATCTACGCAGTCCTTAATGACACCTATACTCGACGGCTTGAGAACCCTCTAGTCCAGAACCTTCGCATTGCGCACAATTCGCAGACCGTGCTTGACATATCTTTCCTACTCGAATCCAATGCCGCCCCCACCATCGTGGAATCTTCCTCTTCTAGCAATGACACTACGTCATCTTTGCCGAGAAGCGCAAGAAGAAGCAGCGCTTCGACTTTCTCAGCATCAATCAAGATCGAGAGTCCCGATGACTTATTAGAAGATATGTACGCTTCTAATTAAATAATCTATTCATATCACAACCTCCTTAATGACGATCACAATCTTACAATTCAACTCCCCAGACTATGGACCCCTGTTTAAAGTCCACTTTTCATTCTTAGTAAAAATAGGAAAACCTATCACAGCTTCTTGATTACCCATCGCCTTCTCACACAGACCCCTGTTCAAGTGATTAGAATGATCATTAACTTTCTTTAGTATAATTATTCGTTCCCCTGCCAGACTGATGACCTCATATTCCATTATGATCCCCTAGTCATAGTTTGGTAGAACTTTCATGGATCTAACAAGTAGTTAGTTCTGATCTTCCTCGTAGACAGAAAAGTTTTTGTATTCTAAAGATAGGTAGATCTAGAGCTATAAAAGATCTACCGGAAAAGGGAGAAACGCAAGTTTCTATCCTTTTCAGTTATTGTCTATGCTCCTTGTGCATCTTGTAACTCTATCTTCTATCACTCTCTAAGTGATTGAGAAGATCGTGTTCGATAATCCCTGTATTAGGGAACTCTTCAAGAACTTGCTTGTATGATGACGTCCTGGAAGATCTAGGCATCCCTTCAGGAACAGAAGACACCGTAACAAGTAAGTGTTGTAATTCGACTCGACTAAGTTCGACTTTGTCAGTAGAGAGGCAAAGATCAACTTAGGCCTGGCATGTCAACTAGAGTTGCTCTCTATGTCAACTATAGAGGTTATTCCTCAGAGACCGCTACAACAGTCCTCTGACCTCCAGATTATATGCTTGACGTAGTCTGCTTCTTCTCTGTTGTCTTAATGGAGATCCATACTATTCGAAGTTAAGACGAGTGGCTGAAGATAGACGCTCCCTCTCATCCCTGAGAGCGAGGTCCTGCCGATAAGCACCCCTAACATTAGGATAGAAACTTCCCTCTGGACCCCAGTGGAACAGTTGTAGCCATTGCCCTCAAAAGGTAATGCACTTCTCGGAAATCAGCTGTAGTACAAGAAGAGAATTGGAAATCCTTGGAAAATGACAAGAGGTAACTCCCTAAATGGATCCCTTTCAAAAACAAAAGCCGAGGCAAGACGGCATAAAACAGAAATTGGAAGACGTCTTAAAGAATGGTAAATCTTTACTGAAAGAAGTCTCAGGAACGTCACAAGAACTCCGCTCAATCAGGAAACATGATAGTCCTGATGGATTCAAGCCAAAGTCATACTGAACCCTGAACAAATGAACTTCAAAACCCCGATGTTCCCATATGCCCTATGCAGTACGCCCTCAAATTATGCATTCCTATTATTATTTTTTTTACTCTCAATTACAATTCTCTACGAAACCTATTAAGAAAGCTATACTAATGAATTATAGAAACCACTTACCTCCACCTCTACCTATTATTCCTAATCACCCTTGGAACTTTTATTCACCTTCTTTATTACTCCTGCTTCCCTTTACTGCAAACTGGAAGATATTAATTTGTCAACATTTCCAAACAAACTGGAAGAAGAAGAACTCACCAAGGAGTTCTCAACATGCTCAAAAATCTCTTTAATGAAGCCACTTCCGAAGTTGGACCCACAAGTACTCCAACACCTAATATCTCAACTCAAACAGCGCAATCCCAAAGACCCAATTCCGACGGAATATCTTCAGATCATTCCGCCCTCGCCCACCCAGAGTGCATCCTCAGTGATGTCCAACAAAACGTTGACTCTCAAACCAGACACAACTTGCCATAAACTCCGAGAACAACTCTCTCTTTCACTGAACACCAAGATATTCGAGACCCCATCGACACTTCCAATGACAAACAAGGAAATTCTTCCCGATACACCACCCATCTCCCCCATAACCACTGACCCGGAACTTCTCAGACTCCTCACCCCAGAATGGCAACACCAGCTACTAAGGACCCAAAGGTGGAGAAACCAGAACATTTCTATGGAGATTCAGAAGACTATAAGTGATGGAGAAGAGCCCTCATCATCTTCTATGCTGCTCAGCCAAATACCTACAACAATGACAACAAGAAAATCTACTATGCACTATTCTCTATGCGAGGAGGAGCAGCACAATGGAAAGAGGCCTACATCCTTGACCATATGAACGCAGCTGGAGTATTTACCCTCAGAACCTTGGCCGACTTCTATACATCCCTCGACGCCTTGTTTCAACACATTAGCAACAATCTCAAGTCCCTTAGCAAGCTCGCAGTGCTTAGACAAAGAGGACAATCTATTGAGGACTACATTGCTGAATTCAAATCACTCCTCTCAATGTCCACCCTTGCGGACGTCAACATCCAAATCTTCTATTTTCTCCAGGGACTGGACTCATATTACCACAAACACGTTGTCCTACTCCAACCCGCCAGGACCAACATCACAAATTTCTATACAGCAGCTCGAACAGTTGGAGGACTGGACCAGTTACAATTGTTTGCTCGCTCAATGAGAGATACTCGAGAACGACAACCCCATCCAAGGAAGGCTACTAAATCTTCGAAGAAAACTCATTGAAAAGACTACTGACCATATCAACCACCTCCACAACAAGCTAACCCTGCCGGATATGGTCCAATGGATGTCGACAACCTCGAAGAACTCTATTGAATTGACGATGATACCTCAACTGCTGACGAGGACTCAGATGACGAATCTGAGGAGATTACAACAGATGAAGACTGATATACTGAAGAAAGAATCCACAACCTCGTCGCAATTCGACTCAAAGAAGAACTTTATAACATTCTTACCCCGGAACTTCTTCACCTCAAAAAGAAAGGACTCTGTTTCCTCTGTAAAGAAGGACAACACTTCACTTGAGAATGCCCCTTCAAAGACGACCCAAAATACCAATATAAGAAACCAAGCAAGTCACTGAAGAAGAAGTCTACCTCCAAACCTCAAAAGGAGAAACCCAACTGGAGAAGAGGAAAACTGCAGAAACTCGGAAGACATACCATCCACAACATTGAAGAATCTTCAGCATCTGAAATGGAAAATTTTCAAGTGAGCTGAGTAGCGCGTCTCAGCCCAAGGAAAGCACGGAAGTCAACCAGATACGATTACAAGAAAAACGAAAAATATTGCAAATTCCTGCCATAGTCCACCCTTCTTCAGATCCTGATCAACATTCCACTTTTATCCTCGATTCTGGAGCCTCCAATAATTTTATCAACCCAACCACACTAGAAAAATGGCAAATACCACAGAAGAAAGCAATCACACCCACCCAAGTATGAAATGCCAATGGAAGCACCAAACTATCTACACATGTTGCCACTATCGAAATGACCATCGATGACATCAGTACCGATATAATGTTCAAAGTAACCAAATTAGGAAATCAACGTGCCATATTAGGAATACCATGGCTGATCGCCAACAACTCCACTATCGACTGGAAACATCAAACCCTTACACTCGTCTCACCTGAGGAGAAATACCAAGAATTGCTCGACTCGATCAGTGACGAAATTCTATACCTCGAAGAAAATGACGAAGAAGACAAATTAAATCTAAAAGTCAACACCATGATGGAACTTGCCCAGAAATATACGAAACAACAATTGGACAATCCTATTGACATTGTACCTGAAGAATACTATCGATATATGAAGATCTTTTCTGATAAAGAAGCAAAACGATTCCCTCCAGCACAAAAATGGGACCATCGAATCGAATTACTTCCTTCCTTTGAACCAAAAGCATTCCCTAACTACAAACTAGCCCCAAAGGAAATGGAAGAACTTGACAAGTTCCTCGACAAAAATCTCAAGAAGAAGTATATTCAACCATCAAAATTGCCGATGGCATCCCCATTCTTTTTTGTAGGCAAGAAAGACAGAAAACTCCGACCTTGTCAAGACTATTGATATCTCAATAAACATACAAAGAAGAACGCATATCCACTCCCCTTTATCTCAATCTTATTCGACAAACTTGAAGGATCCAAATACTTCACCAAATTTGATGTACAATCCAGATACAACAACATCTGAATAGTCAAAGAAGACCAGTGGAAAGCCACATTCCACACCCCTAGAGGATTATTCGAACCTACCATTATGTTTTTTGGAATGTGCAACTCCCCTGCTACCTTCCAAATGATGATGGATGAAATATTCGAACCACTCATACGAAAAGGAGGAGTTCTAATCTACATGGATGACATTCTTATTCATGCCACTATCTACGAAAAATTATGAGAATTAACACATGAAGTCCTCCAAACCCTTGAAAGAAACAATCTCTTTCTCAAAGCCGCAAAATGCGAATTTGAAAAGACTAAAGTCGAATATCTAGGAGCCATGATTACCGGCCATTCCATTGAAATGGACTTTGCCAAATTAAAAGGCATTGAAGACTGGCTAACACCCACCAAAACCTGCGACGTTAGAAAGTTTGTCGGGTTCTGCAACTTTTACCACTGCTTCATGAAGAACTATTCCATGATAGCTGCCCCTCTCAATCGACTTATGTCAACCAAACAACTCTTCAAATGGGAAACTCAACATGAAGAAGCCTTCAGAAAGATGAAGAAAGCCTTCAGAGAAAAACCCATTCTAAAGAAAGCCAACCCCATGCGCCCTTTCGAAATCGAAACAGACGCCTCCACCTATGCATCAGGAGCAGTCCTCTACCAGAAAAATGATGCCGGCAAGCGACAACCAGTCGCCTTTCACTCGCAAAGCTTCAATGCTGCGGAATGAAATTACCACTGCTCAGAACAAGAGCTATTAGCTATTATGCATGCCCTAAAAGCATGGAGACACCACCTAGGAGCAAAACACAAATTCACCGTTTGGACAGACCACGAAAATCTTACAAGATGGACCAAGCCAGAAGACTTAAACTCACATCAACGACGATGGCGAACCACACTTGAAGAGTATAAACCTCAATTGAAAATCAAGCACATACCTGGACAAAAGAATGGCACTGCAGACACCCTCTCCAGATGACCTGACCTGGCCCCAAATGAGAAAGATAACCGATCCATTACCATGATAACACCCGACTTCTTGAACTTTCTAGACAAAGAACTACTAAAAGAAGTTGAAGAAAAACGCAAACTCTTGGAAATTACCCCAGAAGACAATCAGAATTGTGCATATCACAAAAATTGCCTGGTCATACCAAATGACACTCCACTCCGAAGAAAATTACTACATCTAATACACGACCACCCAACTGCTGGACACCTAGGACAAGCCGAAATGCTTTGAAAACTACAAGAATACGTCTACTGGCCAGCCATGCACAATTACATAAAAGAATACATCACTGGATGTACCGCTTGTCAAAGCTTGAAGATCATCTGTAAACCTGATAGGCCACCCATGATACCCATTGAAGGCCCAAAAACAACATGACCTTATGCACAAATATCGATGGATCTAATCACAGATCTCCCGATCTCCAATGGACATGATTCTATATTAACCATAGTGGACCATGGTTTAACAAAGGGAGTAATTTTAACCCCTACTACCAAAACTGCCACCACCAAAACCATAGCACAGCTTCTCATCGACAATCTATTCAGAAAGCACAGACTCCCCAATAAGGTCATATCTGACTGAGATCCTAGATTTGCTTCGAAATCAATGAAAGCCTTCTATCAAGCACTAAATATAGAAACCGCCTACTCCAGTGCCTATCACCCCCAAACAGACGGAACTACCAAATGATTCCACCAAGAAATCAAAACCTACCTAGCCATAGCCACAGCAAATGACCCACATGCATGGAGCAAACACCTTCCCCTCTACGAATATGCTCACAATAATAGACCCCATGCCAGAAGAACTGAAACACCATTCCAGCTACTTCAAGGAGAAGCCCCGAAATCGTTCCCCTCTACCCTTATTCCCACCACGTCACCAAACACATATGACCACATAAACTACATAAACCAAATCAGGAGAAAGACACTACATGCTCACCAATCCACTAGAAATGCAATGATGACGCAAACAAAACACTTGCGACTCCCCACCTATCAAGTTAGAGATACTGTATGGCTAAACAACAAACATCTAAAATTAAACATACCCAACAGAAAACTGTATTGGAAATGAGACAGCCCTTTCAAGATTACTTGCAAAATCTCCCTGGTTAATTATAAACTCGAATTGCCGCCGCAATGGAAGATACACAATGTATTCCATTCCTCCTTGCTGATACCTCATAGAGAAATGCCACTCTATGGCCCACAATTCATGAGACCACCACCCGAGCTAGACCAAAATGAGGATACCTATGAAGTAGAAGCTATTCTGAATCACAAGGAACACCGACAGAAGACACATTACCTGGTTAAGTGGAAAGGATATCCGCAATCCGAAAACACTTGGGAACCAGAAGAAAATCTCAAAACGGCAAAACAACTCCTTGCACAGTATAAAAAAAGCAAGAACTTGGCCTAACAAATCAGGATGTCCACAGACTTGCATTCACACTCCATTCCTACCTCGCCAGTTCCAAACGCACCAGCTCTACCACCCACTGCACAACCACCTCCACCACTGACAGTCAATGCCCAAGCTAGTCCGACATATCAGTCACTGCTCAGGCCCCTACCCGACCTCTTCATCGACAACAATGGCCAATACACAGTATTCACTCGAAATAACACCATGATCTCAGTCCCTGCTCTTACCGGAAGGACCATTGTATTGGATCAATCCCTCCACTATTCCCTACAATGACTTAAGTGGCCAAACATTTCCTTTGAGGATGCCGATTTACAAAGCAGTCAGGCAGCTTTTGCCCTCATCAACTACTACAGGACGCTTGCTGTTACAAGCATACATCTTACGTGAATGCTACTCTGTTACTCACAGCAGACCGATTTGGCTTGAAAAGCTCTTGATTCCCTTCAGCTCTCCCCTCGCTTATGAGCAACAATATGGGAAACTACTACAGGAATCTCTTTGGCAGAAATCGCCAATAGTTTGCATCTTAGCAATGAAGGTGGACTCCATTTTGAAGCAACTTTTGCAGTTCCCTGACCTTGGAACCTATCCGAGGCACCGCAAACTTCTCCACCAGTCCTTGAGCTGATACTTCCAGGACAAGAACAACATGATCAAACAGGAGAATCTCCCAGGATGGATCGCCACTCTAACTAGAGAGGAAGCAGCCAATCTCCTGAACCTCACCATGACAACACCAGACCCCCACCATACTCCACTTTCCACAGAAGGACTCTCCCTCCCTGATGCTATTGTATGGAGCATCATGCTCATGATTGCACAATGTGTAGTAACACACGACCCCAACACTATTCTGTTGGAAACCGCGTGGTACACAGAGAGACAACCTCTGAGCCACCGTGAAATGGCACTCCCCGAAACAATGGACAACATCAACAAAACTGCTCACAGAGTCCTGTATGACGAGGTCAACGCTACATACGACCTGAAGAAACTAATGAACCTTCTACATCCCATCGACCCCCACTCCCAAATGAATTCAGACAACAACACCCACACTCCAATACCATCACCAACCAAAGAGGACGAGAATTGGATGCAACATGCCAAAGAAATAGAAGGATTTGAGGCAGAAATGCCCCCCACCAACAAGAAGGTGTTCAGAGTCATAACCGTCAAGTCCAACCGAGAAGAGTCAGAATGCCTGAAGGAGTTTCTACATCCGACTCCTTCTACAAAGGGCACTACAATGACTACCCATACGAAAACCTGGAAAGTGACTGACGAACAAGAACCCATCCCCATAACCACGTTCCTACGATACGATGCCCATGCCACCCTCATCGGTCCCATTCCCACCGGAAACAGACAAAAGGCCAACAAATACATTTTCACTATTCCCCTCAAACCCTGTACTGATGACCATCCATACTGAAACGACAGAATTAAACCTCCAGTCAAAACTGAAGAACTCATTGCTCAGGGAATCGACACGGATGCCCATGACATATATTTAAGACACATTATAGAAAATGCGTTGAAGGGAAAGGCTAATGTTAACATCGAAGATATAGTTGAGCGTTCCCTTGAATGGCCCAAATATTATCACTGGGATTTTATAGGAGCCTACCAATCAGATGGAGCACCACTCTCTCCAGTCACCCTCCTATCCCCTCAAAGCATCCTGCTTGCATCAGCACTGAATCAAATCATTACGACCGCTTTCAAGAACCCACCATTCAAGCAATGTTACCTCAATGGAACGTATGCATGTACTATACATGGAAATATTGGCACTTCCATTGCCAATGGATGGAATTTGATAGCTGACAAAGACAAAGACAAAGACAAAGAATGGCATCACCACATACTCAACCAAGAAGGGATTAGTCTCGCCTCCCACATCATCCACGCAGTCCTTAACGACACCTATACTCAATGGCTTGAGAACCCTCTAGTCCAGAACCTTCGCATCACACACAATTCACAGACCATGCTCGACATATCTTCCCTACTCGAATCCAATGCTGCCCCCACCATCATGGAATCTTTCTCTTCCAGCAATGACACTACGTCATCTTTGCCGAGAAGCACAAGAAGAAGCAGCGCTTCGACTTCCTCAGCATCAATCAAGATTGAGAGTCCTGATGACTCATTAGAAGATATGTACGCTTCTAATTAAATAATCTATTCATATCACGACCTCCTTAACGACGATCACGATCTTACAATTCAACTCCCCAGACTACAGACCCCCATTTAAAGTCCACTTTCCATTCTTAGTAAAAATAGGAAAACCTATCACAGCTTCTTGATTACCCATCGCCTTCTCACACAGACCCCTGTTCAAGTGATTAGAATGATCATTAACTTTCTTTAGTATAATTATTCGTTCCCCTGCCAGACTGATGACCTCGTATTCCATTATGATCCCCTAGTCATAGTTCAGTAGAACTTTCATGGATCTAACAAGTAGTTAGTTCTGATCTTCCTTGTAGACAGAAAAGTTTTTGTATTCTAAAGATAGGTAGATCTAGAGCTATAAAAGATCTACCAGAAAAGGGAGAAATGCAAGTTTCTATCCTTTTCGGTTATTGTCTATGCTCCTTGCGCATCTTGTAACTTTATCTTCTATCACTCTCTAAGTGATTGAGAAGATTGTGTTCAATAATCCCTGTATTAGGGAACTCTTCAAAAACTTGCTTGTACGACAATGTCCTGGAAGATCTAGGTGTCCCTTCAGGAACAGAAGACACCGTAACAAGTAAGTGTTGTAATTCGACTTGACTAAGTTCGACTTTGTCAGTAGAGAGGCAAAGATCGACTTAGGCCTGGCATGTCGACTAGAGTCGCTCTCTATGTTGACTATAGAGGTTATTCCTCAGAGACCACTACAACAGTCCTCTGACCTCTGGATTATACGCTTGACATAGTCTGCTTCTTCTCCATCATCTTAATGGAGATCCATACTATTTGAAGTTAAGACGAGCAGCTGAAGATAGGTGCTCCCTCTCATCCCTGAGAGTGAGGTCCTGCTGATAAGCACCCCTAACAATTGATACCAGGGATAGTGATCACCTTGCATATGGCAAAGTGTTGGGTGGTGAGTTTGGCTTCAAGAGCAGTGCAGTGTCTATTAGCAAGTGCAAGGAAATGGATGAGAGTGCCATTGCACCAGATTTAGTAACAGGCAGTTGCCTACTAATTGCAATTGTTGGGAAGACTGCTGTCAGTGACAATGATAGCAGTATTGGAGAGTGAGCAGGTGTGAAGAAGGATTGAATCCAGTTGTTATATATGGTTACTAAGTTCTTTCAAGCTTGACCTATTATAATCAAAAAGGAAAACTAGTCAGAAAAATTGTCTAGTAAATGGGAACCAGGCTTATTAAAACTATCAAGAGGTTTGAAGACCTCTGTATTATTAAGCAGCATCACATCAGCCTCCATAACTGACCTCTCCACTGCCAGCTTTTCTTTATCATTCATAAGGTCAATTGACCTGAGATAAGAAAGAGCACCCTTAGCATTTTCAGTGCTAAGAAGTGTATGGATAATATAGGAGCAATCTAGCTTAGCATATTAGAGACTGGATTACTTAGTGAGTTTTTTGAGGTGAAAATGAATGGAGATGATGCCTATGATGCATTTAGCTCTGCCTGAGGGGGAGGTGTGGAAAGCACCAATAATCCATAAGGCAGCATTTTATTGCATTTGGCATAGGAATTGAAGATGGGCACTAATTTTGGCAACAGAAAAATACCACATGTGAAAGCTATAAGTGGTAAGAGGAATAATACAAGAGCAATATAGAAGTTGTTTGTGGTAAGGGAGGAGTCCATGCATTGAGTTGCCTAATAGTTTCATAGCGTGGACAGTAGTAAGAGCTTTGGTAGACCAGTAGCATATATGTTCTTTGAAGGTGAGCTGTCAACTGAAGTAGAACCCAAGGTATATCCAATATTCCTTGGGCTTGAGAGGGGTGGAACCAGCATAGGAAGCAAATCCAAGGTCAATGGCAGGATTGATATTGTTACAGTCCTGAGAGAAATTAAAAACTTTGGTCTTATTGTGTTCAAAAATGAGACCAAATTCTTTGATGCGCTTGATGATGATGTGGTAGGCATATGTGAGCTGGTTATAACACTGAGTCCAAGTATCTCCTTATCTGATAATTGTCCCATCATTAACAAAAAAGAGAAAAGAAATGAGTCCAGCTATATCAAGAAAAGCTAGAAAATAAATAGGTGCTAAATAAAGTTCAGAAAGAATAGGAGAGAGAGCTGATCCTTGTCCAACACCAGTATTAGCATTAAAGAAGGGAGAGCAAAAGAAATTGTGGAGATATGTTGTAGAATACCCTACTAAATAATTGGCAAAGAAATTAGTAACTTGGGAAGTGAAACCCTGTTTATGTAAAATATGTAGAAGCATGTTATAATTCAATGAAGGAAAGAATTGGGATATGTCAAAATCAAGAATACTGGTACATAGCTTTTTGGCCCAACTAGTATGAATTAAGTGAGTAAGATAGACACTGGCATCTTTGGTGCTACATTGGACAATGCCTCCAACTTGACAAGAGTGGATAGCATTGTGTTTGACAGCTTCAAATTGCATGCAACAAGTGAGCATCTTCTTGAAAAGTTTTCCTATTATGTTAAGAAGAACAATAGAACAGAAGAATTTGGGAGTGGAGTATGACAGTTTGTTGGGTTTGGGTATGACAATGGAAGCCAACTCTTTGAAATGGTCTGGCCAGCATGCAGTACTAAGATAGGCATTAGCTAGTTGCAAGAAAAATTGGGAGACTTCATTGTGTTGAAAGAGAGCCTTGAGATGAGCCCAGAAAAGGTGGTCTATGCCTGGAGTAGAATTTTTAGCACATTCTTTGAGTACTTTGTGAATTTCTGGCAAGGAAAAGGAGACCCAATTGTGGGTGGAAATATTGTTGAGTTTGTCTAGAGCCAAAGAGTTAACATTTCTATGACTAGCAGAATTATACATGCCATTGAATGCTTTCTCAAGTGATTCAAGCAAATTGCATAGTTTTCCTTGATATTTGATAGTTTTTACAGCAGGCAATTTGCAATCTTTGGCCCATGCCATAAGATCCCAAGGCTTCTGGTTTTCTTTGGCAATTTCTTCAATCTTAGCATTGAAGAAAGCCTGCTTTGCAATGCAGACACTTCTCCTAAAAGCCATCCAGTTTTCTTTACTCCTTTTTTCTCTGTACAATTTCAATACCTCACTACAGCTCTCATTCCACCATGGCTTTGAGCACATAGATATAAAACTCATAGTAGCATATTTATCTCATAGCATACTAATGGGATCAGCCATCTGTACTAAAATGCTTTGAATTTGTGTCACAGTTGAAAGATCAGCAGATTGAAGCACTATAAGACTATTAGCTAACTTGTTAATAAAAGCAGTCTCTTCTTTGAAGCTACATTTAATGCTCTTCTTCTGCATAGAAACATGCTTCAGAGACACTGGGATAGTGATGCATAGGGGAGCATGATCAGACAAAAGTCTATGATCAGCTAGAATGTGATGTCCTTTAATAGAAGTGTTGTTAGTGATGAAGATAAGATCAATCATAGAGTTAGATTTAGATTGATCAGATAAGTATTATATAGAGATGTTGTTGAATGAAATAGAATGATCAAGGCTGAGATCTATCATAAGAGCTGTAGGGGAGGCTACCTGGCTAGCAGGGTAGCCTCTCAATTTCAATTACATTATTTATTTTCATTTGTCTCTCTTTTTACTTCCATATTTAGTTTTGAATAAGCATCTATTTCCTTTTACAGCATATACCCTAGTTCAACTACTGTGCTTAAGGCATATGGACTACACAACAACTACTCTCACACATAATTATTGTATCTCTTTTTGTCGGTTATTACTGCCTCAAATCTATCTCTCATTTTCTTACAGCTCATGGCCCCTTTCAAACTCATAAAACCAACCTTCACTACACTTGGAGCCCACCATGAGGGGTTGTAGCTGTCATCAACAACTGCAGTCCCATGCACCCTTTTTCCTTCAGTAACATGTCCAAATTACTGTATTACTACACTTGATCCCATAGCAGCTCATGGAGCATGTCAGAACCACCAGTGACCTCAAAACAGAAGAAAGAAAAGAAGAAGGTTGTGATTGACAGTCCTATAAATAGCTCTAAAGCAACCAACAACAATGATTCCAAGGATACACTATGAGAGAATGCCCAAAAAAACTGTTTAGCACACTACCAGATCCTATCTTGGCTGCTATGACAACATCATCTGTGCAAGTCAAGGACATGCCACCTCCAGGCAGCAAGCATGCTCCTAAGTTTGATCCAAACAGGCCAAAGGAGTTGATGGAGTTTTTGGAGGAGTTTAAGAGGCTGGCAGAGAGAAGTGGGCTGGATAGCAAAGAGAAGTCAAAGATGGTGGTGAGGTATACAAATGGAGAGACAAAGGAATTCTGGAAGAGCTTGAAGGAATATGGTCAGGATTACAAAGAGCTGAAGAAAGGAATAGTGGGGTCTTACTCAAAATTAGAGCTCAGCAAAAGTTATACCACTTGACAGCTGAAATGTTACATTGATGAGGCCAATACAAGGATCATAGACAATGAGATAGACCTCAACCTTTACTATCAGAAGTTCTGGATGATGGTGTTGTGGTTACATGACAAAAAGAAGATCTCAGAGGATGATGTTAATGCATACTTCTGGAAAAGCTTACCCACATGTGTCCATAAAGCTATCTGCAATCATCTGGAGATTAAAGACCATACATTCAAATGCTTGCAGACACCCTCAGTTGAGAAGGCTCTGGAGGCAGGGAGATTTTTGTATTCAGTGGAAGCATCAGATAACAAGAGAGAAGACAGGGGGTATAGGTCAGAGAGTAGAGAAAGAGAGAGGAGGAAGAAGTCAAAGAAGAGGCTGAGTAGTGATGAGTCAGACTCAGAGATGGAGAGTAGCAGTGATGAGAGGAAGTGAAAAAAGAAGGAGAAGCAGAAGGAGAGGCAGAAGGATGATAGTGATGATGAGAGATGTGGGGGAAAAGAGAGTGAGGAAGTGAGAATGAAGATGGTGACATCTGAGGAGAAGAGACAGTTAGAGGAGGATATAGAAGGATTGAGCAGGAAGTTGCATAGGCTAAATGTGGCAGATGCAGAATATATGGCAGTATACATGAAACTGATGATTGTGGCACCAGTTCTCATTAATACAGTCCCGAAGCCAGCACAGTAGTCAACAACAAATATAACAATAACTGCACAGATGTCTCAGCCAGTTGCATGAGTGACACTGCCTCATCATCATCATTCATCAAATCAAAGACCATACAATCCATCATGTCACTTCTGCAAAGATCCAAAATATCAAATTTGGGCTTGTCCAATTGCCACAGAGTACGTCCATGCTGGTCAATGTGTTGTCCTTCCCAATGGATTTCATGTCCATAATGATGGAATGCACATCAGTCCACACTCTGGAGGCCACAAAGGAGCTATTAATCAAAGGTGGAGTGGTTCCCTAGCCATTACACCAGCAGCTGCACCCAGTCCTAGGTTCAAGTCAAGGAACAGACTATCTCATATGAATCCTCCTATGTCATACTCATCATATGTATCTGTTGAAGAGTTAGAAGAGGAGGAGAGCTTCATTTGGGGTGTAGTAGCAGAGTTAGTAGAAGGAGGAAGTGAGGAGGAGGTGGTGGATAGATTTGCAATAATGAGAGAGAAGGCAAGGGAGAAGGCAGCAGCAGAGAAAGTGGAGAAGTCAGTGGAAGTATCAAGGGGAGGAAAGACAAGAGATTTACCAGAGAAGAAAGATCTTTTCCTGCAGCCAGCTTATCAATGAGAGTCTCAGCTTGTTGATCCAAAAGTTGCAGAAGGTGTTTTCAAGCATATCATGGACCTCGAAGTCCCTGGAGTCAAAGTCAAATATTTGATAGGTGTTAGCAGAGATCTACAAAAGCTATTTGTAGAGAAAGCATGAACCCAGAAGGTAGCAACAACAGAGACAGTGACCTCAGCAGTTACAGGAGTGATGATAGACTTTTCAACACCACGTCGAGAAGTAAAGGTTGTAGTGAGAGGGAAAGATAGGAAGCAAGTAGGAGAAATAGGACTGCTAGATGAGGGGTCTGAAATCATGTTGGTGCAGAAGAATTTATGTGATGAGTTGGGGTTACAGGTGAATTAGAGTTGGAGGATAATGATGCAGACAGCAAATAGTGGGAAGGAGGAGTTAGAGGGATGTATTGAGAGGTTGGGGATCTGGGTTGGTGGAGTTTTGATATTTGTGCATGCTTTCATGGTGAAAATGGCACTATATAGGCTGTTACTAGGAAGACCATGGCAGCAAGAGGTGAGGTTGGGGAAGATAGAGAAGTTGAACAGAGTGGTGGAGATTGTAGTAACCAATCCAGAGGATGAAATAAGGAAGGTGACAGTACAGACAGCAGCAAGAGCAGATCAGAGAGGAGCAAGGTTGTTTATGGTGTTGGGAGAGGTGATGCATGAGCCAGTTGAGATAGCAGGAGGAATGGATTCACTCACAGAGTTAATACTGGCATTGTCATTCAAGTACAACACTGAGGTATATTGCTTGGCATACAAAAAAGTAGCAAACAAAGTTTGCCCAGTACCTGCAACTATGTCCAAAGGATTTCACATCATTTATTAGTTTCTAGAAGATCTACTAGTGATCCTACCTGATGTACCAACACAACTGAAACCTTTCACACCAGGAAAGAGGCTTACTCAAGAATGCCTTGAAGCTCTCAGATTGTTCTCCAATGAATTTTTATAGGAGAAGGAGAAGAGATTGATTGCTCAGGTGTTGTTGAAGAATGAGATGAGGTTAGCATGGGATGAAATGAAAAAAGGTCACTTTTGAGAGTATTATTTTGAGCCTGTGAAGATACCAGTGGTGAAGCACATACCTTGGGCAAAGAAGCTGTTGCCTGTTCCACCAGACATCTGTGATAAAGTGATTGAGTTGATCAAGCAGAAGATGGAGACAGGAGTCTATGAGCTGTTCTATAGTTCATATTAACATCAATAGTTAACAGTTGCAAAAAAGGATGGAAACATATGCATTGTGCACAACTTAACTCCACTCAATGCAGTGACCATTGGTGATTTGCAGATGCCTCCATTAGTATATCTTTATGCTGAGCAATGTTCAGCAAGAGGAGTGTATTTGAGACTGGATATGTTTATCAGATATGATTACTGGAGTTTGGTGGAGGAGTCAAGAGACTTTACAACATTTGACATGCCATTGGGAACAATGTGGCTGACAGTACTCCCTCAAGGATGGACAGGATCAGTAGGAATCTTTCATAACAACATAGCTTTCTTACTACAAGATGAGACCAGCTGTGCACTGAATTTCCTGGATGACATCACATTATTAGGCTTAAAGTCACAATATGAATATACAGGCTGATGCGGCGGTGGCCTCTGCTACTCCTGCTCCGGCAGCTGTGGTGGGTGCTAAGTGCCCTATCATGCCTTCTGCCCCTGCTCCTCCTGCCAAGAAGCCCAAGGCTACCACCAAGGGCCCTAGCAGGAAGCAGGTTCTCTTCGTCTTGCACAATCCTACGGTGAGACCTAATCTTGAGCAGATCCCCCATTTGCTCAACTGCTACCTTGCTGACAACAAGGTTACTGGGCTCAGGGCCGAGTCCGTTTATGTGGCGTATGGTGGGTGGTCCATTTGGGTCACCGACGTCCCATCTCTTGAGCAGCTCACTGTCATTCATGACTGGCTGGGCAAGCATTTTTTGCCTGTTGGATGTGAGGCATATCTCCCGGCGTCGAAGAGCTTCCTTAAGCTTGTTGACGTCCCCTTTATTCGCCAGGATGGTTCTCGGACCACGGCACAGCAGGTCGAGGCAGTGATGAGGGACTCCAACCTCTGCAACCACTTCGTCCTTGTGGGCAGCCCTCGGGTCGTCCACAATTCTAAGTCGTCAGATACAGCGACTGCTTATTTCGAAGTTTGGGACTCCCAGAGGGGCACTCGTGCTGCTAACCTTGTGGGGCACTCGCTTCAATTTGGGCATTGGACCGCCAGGATTATGGAGGCCAATGCAAACCCGGGGTCCTCCCTCTGTCAGCACTGCTGGCGGTGGGGGCACTCCTCTCAGACTTGCAAGCAGAAGATGCCTAGGTGTCCTCTGTGTGCCGAACCCCACTACCGCAACGCACATCGTGCATTTGCAGGTTGTTGTAAAGGGAACGCCCGCCAGGGCATCCCAGCTACTCCTGCTGGCCAGCTGTGCCCGCACCCCCCTCATTGCCTGAATTGTCACCAGGTGCACACTGCCGACTCCAGGCAGTGCCCCTTCTGGCGTCACTGGTTCGATAAGGACTGGATCTGCCTTAAGTATCAGGAGGTACATCGTCGCTCTGACGTTCGTTGTTCCACATTTTCACAGCGCTCATCTTCTCATGTCTAGGGACCCCGCTAGGTCTTCTGGAGGTGTGATAGGGGATGTCAGGATTTTCTCGCAGAATGTTAATCATAACTATGCGCATGTAGACTATGTACTTGAGGCTCTCAAGGACACTTATGATATATTGTTTTTCCAAGAACCGCCCTGGAGAATTATTAGACAAACAGTGTTGACCACCTCTACAGAGGGGGATGATGTCGTGGGAGTGCCTAAGCACCCTGATTGGCTTTATATGGTAAGGCCGCCCTCTGGTGGGCAGAACCCTCGCATCATGGCCTATGTGCACTGGCGCTTGGTGATATTGCACCCCTCCATGCGGAGGGATATCATTGATCATCGTGATCTCCTTGTCCTGTCGCTGTTTACGCTGCGTGGGATGGTGAACCTTCTTAATGTCTATTCTGATGATGCTCATACGGCGATCAACCTTCTCTATCGGGAGGTTGACCAGCTGCCTGCTTTCATTTACATGGGAGGTGACTTTAATTGTCACTCGGAGGTGTGGGATCCTTCCTGCACATCGCACCCCTTGGTTGCCCAGCACCTTTTGGAGCTGGCTTCTGATGTCGGGCTCGAGTGGGCTTGGCCTTCTAATTCGGGGTTAACTCATATTCCTCACAACCCCGATCTTGCTGGATCTGTGATCGATCTCGTCTTCACAGCACCATCTGTATCTGCATCTGATCTGCCCAGATTGGATCTTGATTGACGTGGGCCTTCGGATCATGTTCTGATCTCCACTCTGCTTCCTGTATCTGAGATTAACATCTGGGTTTCACGAATGGTAATACCGAGGGAATCCCCAGAGGAATCTGGGTTTCTGATCGATCTTGCCACTGGTCTTCGGTCCCTCAATGTGGGGGACTTGTCTTCTGCTGATCGGATTGAGGCTGCTGCAGTTGCGGTGGCTGAGGTCTTTTCCTCTGTGTGGAATTCTCATGTGAAGGAGATCATTGTTACGGGGCGGTCTTGGTCGTGGTGGGATGATGACTGCTCTTTGGCTATCACCCGGTATTGGGAGTCGTGAGACCCTGCTGCCTGGAAGGTGTTTCAGAAGACTGCATGTCTGGCTAAATGGTGCTTCTTCGATGCTCGCATTCAGAAAGTCGCTTCTGAGAATCAGCGGCCATGGGATCTCATGGCCTGGGTTAAACCCCAACAGCTCCCACCGTGTGAAGCTATTTCGCATAGGGGGGAGTCATGTCATGATATTGATACCCTGTGGAGGGCCCTAGATCAGACTTACAATGCTGCCTTGGGGCAGGAGTGTGACGTCACGGTATTGGAGGAGCTATCCCTGCTTGCAGAGCGGGATTGGGTCCATTTTTCAGTGTTAGAAGCGAGGGAGGCGCTGCAGGCATGCTCTTCACGTTCTTCACCCAGTCCAGACCATGTTACATGGGTCCATCTGAAGGAACTATTTTCGGATGACCTTGTCGTCGGGAAGTTCCTGTTGTTGGCCAATGCCTGCCTGGATCTGGGGTATTGGCCATCTCATTTTAAGGAATCAGTTTCCGTGGTTATTCCTAAACCTGGTAAACCATCCTATTCCACTCCTAAGTCGTTTAGGCCAATTGTTCTGCTTAACACGCTTGGGAAGTTGATTGAGAAGATGCTCTTGGCATGTCTTCAGTTCGACGGTGTCAAGTACGGCATCTTCCATTCTAATCAGCTAGGCGGTATTCGACAGCAGTCGACCGAGGACGCTGGTTTATTCCTTACTCATTTGGTCAAGGCTGGGTAGGCTAAGGGACTCAAGATGAGCATTGTAGCTTTTGACATTGCTCAGTTCTTCCCGTCTTTGAACCATGATATGCTCATGGCGATCTTGGCGAGGCAGGGGTTCCCAGCAAATGTTCATGGGTTCTTCGCCTCTTATCTTGTTAGAAGGAAGACCAAGTACCTTTGGAATTCCTTTTCTTCTGGCTTCTATGATGCAGATGTGGGAGTTGGGCAGGGGTCGGCCCTCTCTCCTGTCCTTTCTGCTGTCTATCTTGCGCGCATCACACCTAGAGTGTGATGTGCTCTCTTACGTGGATGATGGCACTCTCGTCGCCCAGGCCAGGGAGCTGGCTGACAACCTTGTGTGCCTCAGAGGGGCGTATGGGTTTATGTTTGACCTTTTTGTGGCGTTTGGGCTTGTCCTCGAGCATGACAAGTCTGAACTCTTTCATTTTTCGCGTCGCAAGGGGGATGATAATCTGCCTATCGACCTGGGCTATGCCCCTTACATGGGAGACACACCTCTCTGGCCCAAGTTGTTTTGGTGGTATTTGGGATTCTACTTTGACCAGCAGCTCACCTTCAGGGAGCATGTCCGCTATTATTCTACCAAGGCCATCTCTATAGTGCGGGCCATGGGGATGCTTGGTAATTCGCTCAGGGGTCTTTCTTCCAAGCAGAAGCGTTTGCTTTACAGGTCGTGTGTGGTCCCTATAGCCATGTACGGCTTTTGTTTATGGTGTCATGAGCTTCATCCTCATAAAGCTCATCTTGCCTCTCTTAACAAGATGCAGCAGCATGCTGCTGTGTGGATTACAGGTGCCTTTTGCACCTCACCTACAGGTGGTGTTGAGGCGTTGGCGGGCCTCGTCCCCATTCATTTACATCTTAAGAAGCTGAGGTCTCGGGCTGCATACCGGGTCCTCACTCTGTCACCTACGCACTCTACCAAGAGTCTTCTTGGTATGAGGCAGTTTCCGGGTATCGATCCTCATCGGTACCACTTCACTCGACTTGGCTGCTCTGTTGAGAAGGTCAGGTCAGCTGTTGTTGACACTCTTAGGTATCATTCTATTCCCATCACCCTGGAGACTTTCGAGCCTGACGCATCGGAGGCTTGTCCGGGGAGGCATCTTATGGATCTCTTTGGGGATCGTATCCAGATGGTTGAGTTCTCCCCTAAGGAGGAGGACATCAACATCCAGCGTGTGTTGAATGCAGAACTCAAAAGGGCTATCGCACTCGATGACTGTGTTGTGGCAGCCACTGATGCATTGGTGGGTCATGACAAGGCTTTCCAGGCGGTTTCTGCTGCTTGGATCTGGGCCAGTGGGGTGCCAGTTCAGCAATCCCGCCAGGCCGCTGGCAGGGTGACTGCTCCTGATGTGGAGCTTCACGCCATTTGGATGGGTGTTTTCGCTGCATGTGTGCAGGAGGGCGCCCATCACATTGTTCTGTTCACTGACCACCTGGCTTCGGCTAGGTGGGTGGTGGATCCTTCCGTTGGCAGTGGGCAGGCGCAGGCTCTGCTGGTCTGTCATCGTCTGCAGAAGTGGTTGGGGGAGGACCCCTCACGCACTTTTGCATTTGTACAAGTTTGTTCCTCTTTGGAGTGGCCTCTTCATCATGCGGTCCATCGCTTTGCGATGGACCCCACTTTCAAGGTGCCGGTGGGGGCTTCGCCCTTCACCACCCTTAATTATATTCGCACAGCCGAGGCTCAGGCCTGTCGCGATGAGTGGACTAGGCAGTTCACTTCATCAAGCTCCTCCAGGAGAGACTTTTTGTATCTCACTGATGTGAGGGGCAGACGATTGACGCCTACGTACCTCTCTGGGGGTACTTGGCTTAAATACTTGCATGATTCGCCTACCTGTGCTAGGGTGTGCTGGGCAGTTCTGAAACATGCGCCGATCGGAGAGTTTAGATGTCGGTTTAAGCTTTCTGATGATCATTCTTGCCCTTGTGGGTCTGCTCGTTTGCAGACCTGTGAGCACGTCTTGACTGAGTGTGCTGACTTCAGCCTTCCTCGGCCCTTCCCGAAGCTTTGGGAGGAGCTGCTTGAATTCTGCAAAGAGAACCCAAGGGCGTTCTCCTTTGCACACCTCCCTGGAGGATAAGAATGGTGTGGCCACTCTTCAGTGGTCGCTGGGTTTCTCAGGGACTCATTGGGTTCTCGGGGGGTCTGGCATTGGCGGCTGATGGGGGCTGTGCTAGTTGCTCCTTAGCGCTCGCATTCTGCTGTGTGCAGGCATGGGGGCAAGGGACTCTACCTGCTCTTCGTCCACCTCTGGGTGTAGAGAGAGCTTATCTTGGGTGTAGGCTGCCATATTCAGCTGAGCTGGGGGACTTCGGTCTTTGTAGGTTAATTGTAGTGTACTATTGTAGTCATTATGACTGGACTGCTACCGTGCACCGGTATATAAATTTTTGAGGGAAAAAAAAAAAAAAAAAAAAAGTCACAATATGAAAAGGAAGATGGCACTTATAAAGTCATTTCTGAAAATTCATGTATTCACTGTTTCATTTGGGAGCATACTGTTGATTTAAATCAAGTTCTTTATTGTCTGAAACATGCAAGAGCTACAGTGTCAGCTAAGAAGCTGCACTTGTGTAAGCTGGAGATACTGGTGGTGGAAAGACTGTGTACATATGAGGGGCAGAAGCCAGATGAGATGACAGTAGGGAAGATCTTGAGGTAGCTAGAGTGCAGAAACATGTTAGAGGTGAGGGGGTTTCTGGGGATGGCAGGAACAGTCAGAAACTGGATAAAGTCATTTGTGGAAGTGTGCAATCCACTTACCAAGTTGATGAGAGTGACAAAAGGAGAGTTTGAGTAGGGAGAAAAGTAGAGGATAGTGATAGAGGAGATGAAGAAACATGTCACAACATGTGAAGCAATTCAACCAATCTATCATGCTCTATCTTACAAAATCATTCTTTCTGTTGACACCTCTGTCATTGCTGTGGGGTATATACTGGCTCAGCTAGATGCACAGAACAGATAATGCCCTGCAAGATTCAGATCTATCGCTTAGAACAAGCATATAGCACAGTATTCCCAGTCCAAACTTGAGCTCTATGGTTTCTTTCAGGTGCTAAAGACATGCAAACTATGGCTAGTTGGAGCAAAGAAGTTAAAAGTGCAGGTTGATGCAAAATATATTAAGAGAATGATCAACTGACCTGATATCCATCCAAATGTGGTAATGAATCAGTGGATCACAGCAATCTTGATGTTTGATTTGAGCTAGTGCATGTGCCAGCAAGTAAACATAAAGGTTTAGATAGGTTGTCTAAACAGAGAAAATCAGAGGATGGAAGTGGTGATAATGAGGGTGAAGAGGCAGTAGAAGAGTGGGTTGATGAGATTTTGGGTTGCAGTCTGTGGGCAGCAGCAATGGCTCAAGACAGAGCATTAGTGTTGGCAGCAGGGACAGTTGAGGATGGTGAGGGCACCATTCTGAAAGAGAGAGTGGGAGTAGATGTTGAGGAGTAGATAATTCTGAGTATAGAAGAAATGTGTGAGAAAGATCTAGAGCTAAACCAGATCAGAAAGTTTTTAGAGATGATGAATATGCCAGAAGGACTCACTATAAAGGCCAGAACACATTTTCTCAAACACATTGGCAAGTTCTTCATATGAGGTAGACATCTGTGGAGGAAGGAGATGGGGGGCAGGCATCAGGTGGTGGTAATGGACACATGAGAAAGATTGTGATTGTTGATAGAGTCACATGACCAATTAGGACACAAAGGACTCTATGCAACATGATGCACAATTCACAACTATTTCTGGTGGCCAACTCTCAACAATGACATCTGCTGGTTTATCAAGACCTGCCATCAATGTCAAATATAGTTGAACAAATATGTCATTCTCTCACCTACTGTCCAGCCTCCTGTGCCTCTTTTTTGAAAGGCATATATTGATACAATGCACATGCCCTCTTCACATGGCCACAAGTATATCGTTCAAGCATGCTGTAGTCTCACAGGATGGCCAGAATAGTGAGCTCTTACATGCAAAATGGGTCAGACTCTCAGTTCCTTTATATTTGAGGAGATTCTGTGTAGATAGGGAGCATTAGAAGAGATCATGACTGATAACAGGACAGCTTTCATAGTGGCTATAGACTATCTGAAGGAGAAATATGGCATTCAACATATCTGTATCTCACTCTACAACTCTCAGTCAAACAGCACAGTGGAGAGGACTCATCACACAATCTGAGATGCTCTAGTAAAGGCTTGTAATGGCAATATTCGAAAATGGTATGAACATGCACCCTATGTCTTTTGGGCTGATTGAGTCACTACGCAAAGATCTACAGGCCTCACTCCTTACTATGCTACTCATGGTGTCAAGTTGCTTCTTCTCTTTGATATCACTGAGGCTATCTTCTTGACATTATTTTCCCTGGATCACAAACTATTAGACACCAAACACATCTCCATCTGTGCCTGTACTCTAGAGAAATGTGATGAGGACCTAGCTTGCATTCACAAGAGGATACTCACTGCATGTTACACATCAATTTGTGACTTCAAGAAACAGCATGTAAATCAAATCCATGACTACAACTTTCCTTCAGGCATTCTCATTCTTGTTCTTAACAAGAAAATTGAGCCTGACATGGGAAGAAAGTGCTGCCCTTAATATTTTAGTCTTATGATAGTAGTGAAACAGTTGTATAGTGGAGCTTATATTCTAGCAGAGGTTAATGGTGCTGTGTCAAAGTTGAAGTTTACAGTGTTTAGGTTGATTCCTTATCATTCACAATTGCAGAAGAAGCTGCAAGTGACAGAGTTTGTGGATAAAGAGGACTTAGCAGAGATGGATGACATGGAGGAGTAGGTGGTATTAGTGGCAACTGAGGACAGTTGCATTCTCAAAGAAAGGGTGAAGTATAGGGAAAGCTACCTGGCTAGCAGGGTAGCCTCTCAATTTTAATTATATTATTTATTTTTATTTATCTCTCTTTTCACTTCTATATTTAGTTTTGAATGAGCATCTGTTTCCTTTTACAGCATATACCCTAGTTCAACTACTGTGCTTAAGGCATATGGACTACACAACAACTACTCTTGCATATAATTGTTGTATCTCATTTTGTTGGTTATTACTGTCTTAAATTTATTCCTTATTTTCTTACAGCTCACGGCCCCTTTTGAACTCATAAAACCAACCTTCACTACAGAGCTATGAGCTAATTGGTGAATTTGGAGTAATGTTTGAAATGAGGGTCCCAGATTTTGGATTGAATATTGAAATCACTGCCAATGAGCAGAAAGTGAGATAAGGTGTGAGCATGTTGGAGGAGGTGTTCAAGCATGGTATGTTTGTCATTAGAGTAAACATTTATAAGGTAATGGATGTGTTGTTGGTAGAAAAGTGAGATGACCATGATGTCATGATTAAGCTCAGTGAGGATAGAGACAATGGAGGGTTGTAAGTAGAGGAATTGGTGGTGAACATATATTATGATGCACAGTTTGACAGAAGAAGGAAGAGAGGGGGCAATATAGATCTATTTAGGATAGAGAGGGACCCCAACAACATTTTTGCCTGTAGAGGAGTCAGCAGAGATAGTTTGTCTAACTACTTTCTAAGTGGGTTCTTGAAAAAATAAAATGTCTACACTGTCAGCAAAATTGACAAAAGTGGATTCTACAACTGAATAATTATAATTTACATTGAAAGAGAGAATTTAGATATTGTCAAGGACAAAATTCTTCATGAAGAAGGTTTGGGCCCTCATTGGTCCCCTGGAGTTGAAGTTTGGTTATAGTTGTAATGCTCAATAGTGACCATGATGCATTGTGCCCTTTGGGCTTTGGCCTCATTGGCTTTGTTAGTGTGCTAGGTCTTGTTGAACCCGTTGCACCAGTATAGGCATTTCTTATCATTTACAAGATGGCCTTCCTTGTAATTGAGATATTTAAACTTGTGAGGACAAGGAATACCTTCAGGAGTAGACAGATGAGGGGGTTTGGCTTTTTTGTTAGTCTTATAACAAGTAGAAGCAACACAGTGGTTTTCAGTCTTATGAGGACTGCTGCATTTTGCACATCACTATCCTTGAGATTGGCATTTAGCAGTTATATGACTCCAATGCCAGCAGTTCTGACATTGAGGGATTTCTGGATGCATATTACAGACCAGAATAGTCACAACATCATTATTGAAGTTGAATGAATAGTTAATAAGAGTTTTAGCCTGGGTCCCTTTTTGGAAGTCCCAGATATTGAACTAAATAACAGCTATATCTGAATGCACAGATATTTTTATGATACAAAAAGAGGAAGCAAGTGAAATAGAGTCAAAAAGAGAGTTTTGTTGGATAACATAAAGAACATAATCAGCTGTCAGTTGTGTTGAACCATCTTCATGCCATTCTGGAGGCATGTAATAGCTTATGCTAACAATTTTGAAATAGGACTTGGACATGGACACCCTTGGTTGGGAGACCTCAGTCTGCAAGATCTTGGCTATCCAATTATAAATGATAACAATCTCTGTCTACATAGGAATAAGGTTAGTATTGAGAGATAAGCCTAAGAACAGACCTGAATGTCCTCTAACTATTGACAATGCTCAAAGCTTAGAGTATTCTTGAGTGAGCCTGCAATTGACAGACTCCAATATTTGCTGGAAGCAATAACCAGTGTTTTCCCTAGTTATCATATTGCTGTAAGGAATAAGGACCCATTTTCTGGAGGGTCCTCTCATAGTTGTTTTTACCACAAACTTCTTTTTGTTAGTAGCATCAGTATTTCTGCCAATAGCAGTATTGTGCATGGCAACAATTTTGTCAGCTGGGAGTTTGTCTCCAAATGCCTTGGTAAGCTTAACAAGATCTATTGCTTGCTTTGTGGTATTAGTAGAAGGTGAAGGAGCTTTAGAACATACAGTATCCACAAAGCTCTTTTTAGGAGGGGAGGAGGAAACAGGAGGCTTAGGAGAGCTCATCTTAAGAGGAAGTGCAGAGATGGGCAGAAAAGTCAACTTGATCAGTGGTTTAGAAGGGATATTGTTATGACTCGGGGTAGTTTACTCTGTACAGTATCATGTCTAGGAGCTGTAGTTATTTTCTAGCACTCTGTTTACCCTGTACCAATTACCTTGTGTTACCTGGTTATGCTATTACTCTGTGTAGGTAGTATATAAGTACCTTAGGTAGGGCTATATACCTTATGCTTTACCAATTGTACTCTTCCCTTATTCGCCCTCAAGCCTTTGCCTCTGTTGCAACCTGAGTTAGCTCTTAAGGTCATAACATTTGGTAAAGCGTCACCAAACTCACCTTGCCAAACGGAACAAAGGCATAAACGAAATCGGTCCTATAGCAAGAACGATCCTGTCAGAAGGAAATGACAACGAGCTTTAGCAGCGAACATAGCTGAGCAACTGGCAGATGAGGAATACGTACAACAACTATTACAGGAGGAACGAGACAACGAAACACCAGAAAGATCGCCAACGGAAACAGACGAAGAAGAACCCGAACCAGAACACGAAGAAGCAGAAGGAGAATCTGCTCAAGACGTAGAACATCTATTGGTAGCACTAGGATCACTCAACATCAGTAGACAATCAACATCGAAAGGAACGGAGACAGAAGAATTGGACATGTCTCAAGAAAATGAAGGACAAGGCCCTGCGCCAATCACGCAGACAATAGTCCAAACACAGCACAAGTTGTATATATCCGAACCGGGTTACTTTGATGGTTCAAGGACCAAATGGGAGGATTGGTGGCACAGCATGCTGTTCTACATCACAGGAAACGACATCACA
>KQ962752.1:125952-137734 GCA_001563735.1 Leucoagaricus sp. SymC.cos
CCACCACCACCAGCAACCACAGCAATGCAGTCAAGGAGCAACCCCACCCCTTCACAATGAAAGCAACCAGTAAGGAGCACACAGGCTTCTTCATCACACTCAGCGAGGAGACAACTGTCTCCTCCAGCAGTCGTGTCATCTTCCTGATGGCAACTCATGCCACCACCACAGATGGAAATTGATATGCTTCTGTATGATGAGGTTCAACCCAGAGAACCTCAGCAAGGACCTGATTACTTTTCTGGATTGGACTTTGGCACTCCCATTTGGGTAACCCCTCCTGGATCAGTTGATCCAGAGCCACCGGTGACATGAGACCAATCGACACCTATCCCTACGTTCAATTCTTCGGATGAGTCTGAAGAATACGAATCTTCCAACGATGATGTGGCCATCATCGGCCAAGGTAAAAAGGCCAAGAAGAGCAAGAAGGGCAAGCAGCCTCCACCCAGGAGGGTAAATCTCCCTAATAACCAAGGGGTGAATGGTGTGATTCCAGACATGTGGGGAGTTTTCCCCACTGAGGGTACTGAAGTACCCATACGCGACAACCACATGCATGGGGCTCTGACATTCTGCATATACCATAGTCAGAAGATGAACATTGTATGGACTGGATATGAGGCTCGATCAGCCTCTGAACAAGAATCTAATAGAGAGACCTTTGGGATCACTAACATCCCGAAACACAATCTCCTATGCAAATCCCCTCATGGGATACCTACAACCCCATGACAGGTATCTGACCTAATTGATTTCATGCAAAATGCACGAAACTCAATAAATCAACGTGTAAATGTGTTCCTTTTACTACAAGAGCTACACTATATAGCTCGAATGACTTCCACCACTCATCGAGATGACTCAATGAATTATATACTAAATCAACAAGGATACAATGCCAAGGTAGGGCCTGGGGATATACCTCAGGAGTTGTTCTGCTTTGAACGACCATTACGATGTCTGGTACCTTGTCGAGGAGGAATGATCCTAGCATCCTGGGATCAGCGTGGATTTGGATTATCCACCCCATCCTTGCCCAAGTTCTTCGATCTCGATACCATGGCCCTTTGGTTCCTTCTGTACTGCAACCCTGAGGCACCCAACGCTATGAACAGCATCCTATTCGAAGCCCAAAGGTTGATACACCACCGGTGCCTATTAGGATATGCACTATGCTGAGCACTTGCCCCCAACAGTGGATCTAACTCATCATTTATGAGAATGATGGCTATATTTTTCGCTATGTCTGGGTGCTATCGAGAGATGGTCGAGGAATACGATGAGCATCACCCAGACGCTCCATTCCAAGCACAACTTGGTCCTACCTATTCACTTAGCCCTGTCATCATGGAATCTTCACAGGCTTGTAACTTGAGCCTGTTCGACATTGGCCACATCTTGATGTATAACTAGGTACCCATATTATGGGTAGACCACACTTACTTGTACAGCCTATGGTATATGAACCATGCCTATCGAGGAGACACTGTCAGCTATGATCTATATGATCACTACAATAATGAGTGGCTCAGCTGCCTCACGCGGAATGGAGTTCCCCTAGTGATCCCAGAGTGGGATGGGTGGAGGCACCCATCTAATGAAGACCTCTGTCGTTTTTGGCTGTTTGAGGAAAAATATGCCATTCAATGCCAGCACCCCGACTCCTGGTACTATTGAGGGTGGTTGAAGATTGGAGAATCACCCTACATCACCCACCTCGATCTGCGACAATATCCTGCAGATCACCCATCCTTTGCCACCTCCCCATCTATCCCCTCATCGACGGTTCAAGATGAACTGTCTACTATGTCATTGTCATCCTTGGATATCGATGCTCCTATGGCCGAGGCTGAATCCTCAGCCTCTACCCTGACCGGGGCTGGAACATCGTCTATGGACACAGTCCCTGAAGGGGCCAACGCCCCATCTGAGGACACGGATAGGGTTAACACCCTACCTATTTCAACAGATTCTATGGATTTTGATCCTACCATACCACCCGAAGACAGCGAGATCACTCCTTGAGGCCCTACTCCTGTGCCTCATTAACCATGTTATATTCCTCGTCATCATGCTCCACTATCTCCATTATTACCATATCTCATCAAGGTACCTTACCTTGACCTTTCAGCATATATCATCATAAAGGATATTAATCTTTTACTCATCAAACTCTTAGACTGTATACTACGGTCTCAATGGGGGGTGTGTAAGGGTTGTACCCTTACAATGACCATTATTTCTTAACTATTCCTTTCTCTTTTTATACCTTTTATTATATTATTGGACTTCAAAATACCTATCTTTCATTACCATCAAATTATTACCTAATGCCACATCATGTACCCTGGTCGGCATCCCTATTCGGGAGCTGACCTTACACCTACACTACAAGTACATACCCAATACGACACGGGCTTATTGTACTTTTGTGTGAAGTAAGGTTAAGTTCTGATATCCATAAGGCAAAACCTTACAGAGGGTAACATTCTTACCCATAAAAAGTACATCATTGACATAGATGATCACATAAATGTGTTGACCAGTCTTTTCATCAAGATAGACATAGACACCAGCATTGGATTTGCATCACTTGAAGCCATGGTTGAGCATACTCTTAGTAACTTCACACCACCAGGCTAAGCCAGCTTGCTTAAGGCCATACAATATGTGGTCAAGTTTCTACATGAGGTGTTCCTTTCCAGGGATATGAAATCCTTCAGGTTGTTCCATATAGATGTCTTCATCCAGCTTGCCATAAAGATAGGCAGTTTGCATGTCTATAGACTTAATATTCATATCTTCAAGCACAGCTAAGGTGAGCATGACATGAGTCATTTCATAATAAACAACTAGAGAGAATAACTCATCATAGTCGATACCTTCGACTTGAGAGAAACCATGTGCAACAAGTTGAGAACAAAGACATCTATCAGACTTTTTGAGAAAGACCCATCTGTTTTTAATTGCTTTGTGATTTGCAGGGAGCGGGACTAAGCAATATACTTGATGCTTTTTCAGGACATCAAGCTCTTCCTTGCATGTGTTTAACCATTGAGTTCATTCTTCAAGCAGCAACTTTTTAAGGTCAGTGAAGACTTCTCATCCAGATATTTCACTGAATTCTGGCAAATAAGCAGCATTTAACAACATTTTCATACATTTTACTCCCCCCTCTTTCACAATCTGTGCCATGTCCTTATCTTTAGATTTCCATTCAGGATAATTAGCCCATTCTGGAGGGAAATGTTCTCTGTCTTCACTAGGTCAGTGAGACCACAGTGTTTGAGGAGCAGGTGACAACCATTCAAGCAGAATGTCAGAGCCAGGAGCAGGTCTTGGAGTAGTGAAGGTGAATCTAGGAGTTCTATCTGAATTCATCGCAGGTTGAGTGAAACAGCCAGATTGACATGTACCAGGAACAGGTTCCACAGGTTCAGGACTTGATCAAGGAGTGGTAGTCTATGTATAATGAGGCATGCAACTACCAGGAATCCTGATCATTGGTCTTATCAGAGTTAGATAACTATATTTGTCAAGATTTGGTGAGGGTTCATTGTTCATGGTTTCAGAAGGAGGAGACATGTGCTAGTCAGGCGATGTGTGCATTGGACTACCTTCACTAAGGGGAGAAATCCCCCTAGGAGAACTGTAACTCAAAGGAGTGGTCTCATGAGATAGAATTGATGTAGAAGGAGAACTAGGAACCAGAGGCTGTGAAGCACTTGGTCCAGGTCTTGTAGAAGATGTTGGAGGTGGAGGCAGTCCAGGTATATGATGTGGAGGACCAGCAGAAGCCAGAGTCAGAGCATGGAGTTGTATCAGACAACTTGGTTGACTCAGCTTCATAGGAAGGTCCCAAGGGTCTTCTGGAACAGTCTTATCACCCGAAGGTGTACTAGGAACTGGTAGAGGAGGTGGCTTTTTTAAATCTCAGTGAGATTTGCCAGCACAACGAGTAAACCACTCTTCATCAAATAATGCTGTAGGACTGACAAAAATGGAATTATTGTGCATGTGTCTCAGAAAGCGATAAGCTTTCGAGCCATGCTCATATCTGAGGAAGATCATGGGTTCAGATTGAGCACTAAGTTTATTCTTGCACATTTTCTCAGAGATAAAGACATATGCACTACAGCTGGATACCTTAAGATAACTTATGTTTGGTTTTCACCCAGACATGACCTCAATTGGAGTTTTTTATGTAAGATGTCAAACTGGAGTTTTATTGTAGACATGAACAGCAGTATTCATTGCAAATTCCCAAAGGTTTTCAGTGAGACAAGCTTGGAGGCAAAGGGACTGAGCTTTGGTGCTCAAAGTCTGATTCAAGTGCTCTGCACATCCATTCTGTTAGTACATGTGAGGTGCAGACATCTCATGAACAATTCCATGTGATTTCAACAACACAATAAATTCCTGTGATAAAAATTCTCCCCCCTATTCATGCAGAGTCATTTAATCTGGAGACTGCTCTGCTTTTCAATAAGTACTTTAAACTCTTTGAAAGCAGCTAATGTCTCAGACTTATGCCAAAGGAAGAAAACCCAGGAGTGAGAAGAATAATCATTAAGAAGGGTTAGACACTACTTCTTCTGATAATAAGATTTAGTCAGGAATTCAAGGAGATCAGCATAGATCAATCCAAGATACATTGGATCATGCTTCTCCAAAGAAGAGAAGCTCTGCTGGTGCATCTTACCAAGAGCACAACCAGGACAGATCAGATCTTTGTTCAGAATCTCAATATTAGAGAAGCTAGAGATATTTTTAGAACAGTGCTTGAGAATAGTTCTCAAAGGATGTCCAAATCAATGGTGCCAGATATCATAATCAGCATCATGCAGGGTCATCATGACATTGATCTGAGACTGAATTATATTACAGTGAACCCAATGCAGACTTTCCCCTTTTGAGCAAGGTTTCATGATCAAATAGATACTACCCAATTTGCCAAGAATATAAGTCTCATTTTTGCTCACTTCAACTCTGAAACCTTGTTGCATAAAAGTTCTGAGGAAAAAGAGGCAATTTGCTAAACCCAGAATGTGATAAACCAGCCAAAGGGTTTTGGTCTTTAACTCACCATCAATCTCTAGCTTGATAAGAACAGACCCATATCCAATTATATTCAAGAGTGTCTTTTTATTGGCTGTTTTGCATATACTGTAATTACCAGAAGAATACTCAGTGAAATCCTCAATGAATGGAGTAAAGTGCTGAGATGCACCACTGTCTAAGAGCACGTGATCATCAAACTTAAAATTTCCACATACATAACAAGATGCAATGCTATATTTATTCTCAGAGTCATCTGCAATCATACAATGAAATTGTACATAATCAAGTAAAGATAAAACTCGAACAGGGCATCCCTAATCAACAGATAAGCTGTTATATATAAAATTGTCAATTAAAGCTCCTACATCCAGTCCATCAGAGTATTGAACTCCATGTAGTGCCAAAATAGGCAGCACTAGCATAGAGACTCTTGGGAGAGCCTGAGAGAGTAGAGATGCTTGATCTCGGCTGTCTGACCCTGGACTGTACTGTTATTCAGGCCATAGTTGGGACTGAGACTTATCATTAGAAATCATCATCTGTGAGAACAAATAATATATACATATATAGGTGTCATCACTGTAGTCAGACTCATTATTACCAAGCAATACCATATCAGTGTCGACGATGTGAGTGGTAGGAGGAATGGCAGGAATAATGGGCAATTGAGGAGAAGAAAGAGAGACAGAGGCATTTTTGGGCAATAAGGGCAGAGTAAATAAGGGAGAGTCTGTATGAGTAGCTACTGTGGGGACCAATGACATAGCCCCAAGACATTCATCCCAAAGACTCAACACTTTCTTACCAGCAGCCTGGTAGTGTGTCTTCTTGAACTTGAGCCTCTTAATGAGAGACTCCCCAACTGGTGTGCTGAGGCGTTCTGCCAGCAGATACAGTGGAACAGTGGACTCAAGAGCATGTGATGCCCTAGCATCATTAACCTTCTGCTGAGTCAAAGGACCCGAGACTTTGGTTTCAGAAATGATGGCCAGCATAGCAACTGCAAATGCACTGGAGGTAACATAAGTGTTGTCTAGGCTGGACTGGGTGGCAACAGTGGGCAATTGGATCTCACCATCTGTGATATTGGCCTGTTGGCCCTTTTCTCCCTTTTCACACTTGCAAGGCTTCTTCTTCTTCTTATCTCCACCAGACCTGGAAGGCTGTTGGTTCCCATCTTGAGAAGTGAGATTGGACTTCCTCTGCTGCTATCCCTGTGGATGTTGCTACTGCTGCTGCTGCTGGGGGCGCTGTTGCTGCTGCTGGCCACCTGAAGGGCCGGCACACAACTGCTGCTGCCAATTAGGGTTTTGAGGATCCTTATACCTCATGCCAGCACATGAAATGTTAGCCTCATAAGTTTTAACTTGATACTGATGCTGCCATTGTGTAAGAATAGCAGACTGGACTGAAAGATAATCGATAGTTGTGATAGGATGAGTGTGAAGATAAGTGGAGATGACATAAGACTATTCTCGAGGTACTGCATTCAATAAATTCATAGCACAAACAAATTCAGGAATTTGGATCAGGGGTTGAGACCTCTCTAAACATGAATATGTATTCTCCAACAGCATGAGTCGTGAGGATAGCTCAACATTGGAATCAATGTGAAATGATACCATAATCTGATAGTCAGCGAAAATAGAGGTAGCTAAGTGAGTACTAAAAAGAGTTGTGAGATGTTGCCAGAGAAGCCAGGTAGTAGCCTGATTGTGATGGAGAAGATTACCAGTGAGCCAGTTATTGATCATACCATGTGCCATACAATTCAGGGAATTCCAATTCACCTGAGCTTCAATGGAAGCTGCAGTATAGGTAGCTGGTTGTGCTGCAGTAGTGGCCATGGCAGCAACTGCTGGTTGGTCAACTACAAGTGGGGGTAACACAGTTGTACCATCTGTGATATTGAAGACAGTGTAAGTCAACCCAAGGAGAGTCATCATCGAGAGAATATTCTCTATTGATTCAGACCACTCAACCCAGTTCTTCTTACCAATGAGAACAGGAACACCAGAGAGGAGCAAAAAAGTAGACATAGCGATCTATATAAAATCTAATATCAGCAAATTGTCTGAATAAACAAAACAATGTGATTATAGGCTGCCAACTATATGCCTAAGTGCACAGAGAATAAAGAATGGGCAAGTTGAAGAGTTCAGCAGGGACACTGTCAACATCTAACAACAAGTTCCAACTACCCCAGCATGTCAGGGAGTGTCCAAGACATCTCAGCAACAACACACTTGGCAGTCAGGGCCCATAACCTGTTAAAAGCAGTCTAAAGTATAGCGCAGTGCTAGGAGTGAGACAAACTAGTCACTTATGATGTTGACAGTAGTAGAGACTCAAAAGTATAAGCCAAGTGTTGAAAGCTGCTAGAGAACAAGTATAAGACACAGAGAGGATATAATTCACTAAAGAACAACAGTGTAAGATGAACTACTTATATACAGCTGTGCATAATTGTAAATGAAAGACAAAAGGATATTGCATGTACTAGCTACAGCAAATAGCACAAAAGAGTGTAACTACAGAGTCCTAGAGCATAATAACATGAGATATAATACAGGACGATGTATGCTATTGTTCATCATAAAAATGTAGGATGCCACTGATGGCATATGTGCTAATAATAGACTGTCCATGATAGGTGTGTAGAGCATTTATTTCAACACCATCTTGACCAGGCACAACAACAAATTTGAAGTCTTTCTTCTGGAGTGCTGTTGTAGTCTTGTTGGATTGAACACAAAGGGAAAGGACAGCACCATCCTTGATGTGAAGAGAAATGGTGGTGAAGTTGATATTGCTCAAAGTGACCATTGAGCCAGTGCCTTTGACAGGTGTGAGGGTCACAAAGTCATAAAAGATATCCTTTGGGAAGTGGATGTCAACCAAGCTTGAGTTCTCCTGGGTGACAGGCAAAACAAGTCTCTGAAGAAGAATCGCAAGTCAATGGGGAAGGTATTAGTGCTCTTGGGGTACTTGAACCAGAGAGGATGAAGGACAGGTGTCCCATCAAGGTGCACCTGATAGAATGTGGCCTAAAGATAGTTGAGAAGGCAGTTGTGCATGTTGTACTATTGAATACTATTAGAATTCACTGTGTTTGTCTGCAATTGAACAGGTCAGAGAGTGTGGTCCCAGTGCTTAGAATAGGACTCACAAAGGCAGTTTTGCTAGAGAGGGGCCCTGCAGCATTATTAATGACAAAGAGTGGGTTGAGGACATCATCTCACTTTTGGAGCGTATTTCTGGTTGCATTTCCAAAGAAAGGAATGTTAGGATCAGGAGGTGTATTAACCTTTGGAGGAGGGAGATTTTGTTCAATGGCTTGTTGAAAGGGATCATCATGGGGGATAAGAATTTGGTGCATGCACCAGCCCTGCACCATGCCAATAGTGCAGCTTTCAATATGTATTTTTTTTTTAAATCAACGATTTATTACATGGTGCATGGGCACAGTCCATGCCTAACTATGTACAAACAAAGTTAGGAATAATTATGTACAAATATAGAAAGCTAACTAACTAATCAGAGAAGATATTTGAAACTAAAGCTACTAAGGCTCGAGTTATGTACACGATATGTCAAAGCAGAGTCTGTTAAATCAACTAATGCTGAATGGAGTAAAAGAGAAGGATGAAGAGAAGTAGAAATGGGGTTCATCTAAACCAAGAGGGACTTACTGATATACCAGCTCCTTCTGAAAAGATGTAGGTGTAAAAGTGGAGTTTGTTGTATGGAGACACAAAAGCACAACCTGGCATGCAGGAGGAGTAGCATGGAGATGTGAATATGCAGCCCAGCATGCATGTGAGTCAGGAGTAGAAGGTAATGGTGCTAGTTCCAGTAGTTAGACTTTGCTGAAAGTAAATGCCATGTGATTGATATCAAGGAAGTCAATTAAATGTTGAAGGGTGGTGATAGGGACATCAGGTCTCTAGTAGAGCAGACAATTCATTAGGATATGTTCTCATGTTTCAAATTAGAAACTGCATTAGCAGCTGACTGGTTCTCAAGGAAAAAATTGAGCTTGATATGAGCCAATGGGAGCATGATTAAGAATGGCTTGAATTGCTTGAATAGTAATGCCAAATGATGTGACAGGACTGTCACAATCAAGAGTGTCAGATGATTAAAGTTCATGAAGCCAAGAGCTGCTGCTATGATATTGTGGCAGTATGAAATTGCTTTTGAATTTGTTGCTTCATAAGAGAAGGAAGTTGTAATCTCTATAACTGAGGTTGGAGGAGAAAAGATTGCACCATCGATGATTGGCATTGTTGGTGGCTCTTTTGTGTAAGAAATTAAAAGAGCAGGAAATGGGTTTGGCATCAAATTGATGTTTAGATGCTTGAATATAGACTTTACACAATAGGCAGCAAGACTGACCAGGGTGATCATCAGATATGTTACAGCCACATTTGACACTCTGGTATAGAACATACCAGAAATGAATTTGATTGAGGCTGGAGCATTCTAGCCAAGGGCAGAGGGCATTAGATACAGCAATAGAATGAGTCTGGCCCCCATGAATAGAAGGGTCCAGAACAAGCCAGGTAGATGGCATGTGATCAGTGATGAGAGTGATGTGATTGACATCAGGTAAGAAGATGGCTTTGCATAAGCCAAAGTGAATAGAAGCTAACTTGGCTTCAGCTAAGGTGACAGTTCCAGAGGGAACAGAGAGTGAATGTACAAGGTGTCCATTATGCCATATGTGATATGAGGCAATAGCCTGATGGGATGATGATGGGGGAACACTGCCATAGACTACAACAATAATGCAATTGTCAACAGAGTGGATGGCAGAGAGTTCTGCATCTAATTATTGGGAGCAGATACTGAGTTCCTCGAGGCTAGACCTATTGTAATCAAAGGTAGAGAAACGATCAGTAAAGTTATCAAGTAGATGAAGACCAGGCTGAAGAGACTCATGGAATCAATGGAATTTTTCATCAAGTTTTGTCAGAGAAAAGTCAGCATCTAAAATAGGACCACTGACTAGTGGGCATTCTCTGATAGAAAGATTTTCGATTGCTCTAGGGTGAGGAAGCACTCCTTTTGAATTGTTAGTGCTCAAGAGAGAAAAGATAGGATGTGACTTGTCAAGGATTGCATAACGATATGACAAACACTTGGCAAGTTTGGAAAGGTGAAAGTTGATGGGAATAAGTCTCATGAGGGACTCAACTCCACCAGTAGGTGATGTATGAAATGCTCCAGTAATCCACAAAGCAGTGACTTTCTGCATTTTTTGAAGATTTTTGATGTTTTGTGAACATTTAGCATTGGTGAAATACCAAATGTGATATCCATATATAGCAAGTGGGATGATGCAAGAACAATATAGAAGTTGTTTTTGGAGGGGAGTAAGTCCTTGGGTGGAGTTTCTAAGAATGTGTATGGCATGAACTGTAGATAAAGCCTTGGTGGACCAGTATCATACATGTTTATGAAACTTGAGTTGATGATCAAAATAAAATCCCAAGTATCGCCAATATTCCTTGGGTTTGAGAGGAGTTTGAGAGGTAAAGAGAGCAAATCCTAAGTTGATAGAAGGATTAGCATCCTCAGATATGTAAGAGAAGTTGAAAAGTTTGGATTTCTCATGCTCAAGTATAAGCCTGAAGTCATTAAACAAACAAGCAAACACTCAATAAGCTTTGACAAGGATATTGTGGGAACTTTTCCATATTTCTCCTTGTCCAACAATAAGACCATCATCCACAAACAAAAGTAAGGATACAAGTTCAGCCAAATCACAACTAGCTATATGAAGTAATGGAGCAAGACAGAGCCCAGAAAGAATTGGAGACAAAGCAGAACCTTGTCCAACACTAATGTTGGCATCGAACATGGGAGAAGAATGAGAATTATATGAATAAGCCATAGAATAACCAACCAAATAATTGGAGAAAAAATTGACAACACATGGAGAGAAACCTTGTTTGTGAAGAATGTCTATCAACATAGAGTGATTGAGAGAAGGAAAAAATTGTGCAATATTGAATGCCAAAACACTCATACATAACTTTTTTGCCCATCCAGCATGTATAAGATGGGTAAGGTAGACACTGTTTTATCTTCAGCGCTTTTCTGAATGATGCCACTGAACTGGGAGGGGAAGATAGCACCAAACTTGCTAGCTTCATATTACATTCTGTTGGCAAGCATCTTTTCAATAAGCTTGCCAAGGGTGTTGAGTAAGACAATAGGGCAGAAGGCCTTGGGAGTGGCATAAGAGGGTTTGTTGGGCTTAGAAATAATGACAGAAACAGATTCCTTGAAGTATTTTGGAAAATATCCTATATCAATGCAGGTATTAGCAAGCTTTAATAACATATGAGGAACATGGTCATTCATTTGGAATAGGGGTTTAAGATGAGACCAAGTTAAGTGATTAATACCTGGTACTAATTTGTTGGCACAAGTTTTGAGGCTGTCTTGCATTTCAAGCATAGAAAAGGGGACCCAAGGATGAACAGGAAGGTCATCCATTTGTCAAAGAATATCTTTGTTGATCGGCCTATTATGAGCTGCATTATATGTACAGTGGCTCAAAGTACTGTCCCAATGTTTGGACATCTTAAACAAATGGACTTATAACTCAGCAACCAGATTACATAAGCTCATGAAAAAATAGAATGTTATGCTTTACCATATTGTGATTCCAAATCAGTTTAGATCATGTGATTTGTCCCAAAATTGA
>KQ962752.1:137908-158900 GCA_001563735.1 Leucoagaricus sp. SymC.cos
ATGAAATCTATATCTTCTACCCATCACTCTACCATCACTTCTCTTCTTCAAGAAGGGTATTCCTTGTGTCAAATACAGACCAAAACTGGTATATGGAAGTCTACCATTGGTAGGATTAAGAAGGAGGTGGATGGAGACAAAGAAAACAACAAGGGAGGACAATCAGCCAAACTTTCTTCTCGAGATAAACAAGCAATTATTCAACAAATCACCACTGGAAAGCTTGATAATGCTGTTCAAGCTGCTCACTTTATCAACAACATTATCCCTACTCCTGTCACACCCCAAACAGTCAGAAATGTACTCAAGGCCAACAATTTTCGTGCTGTTGTCAAGAAGAAATGTCCCCTGCTCAAAAAGCAACATCAAATCCAACGTCTTAAATTTGCACAATACCATAGGAATTGGATGTAATCTGGTTGCTGAGTTATAAGTCCATTTGTTTAAGATGTCCAAACATTAGGACAGTACTTTGAGCTACTGTACTATCCAACGCCATCCAGAGATCATCTAGAGAGTTGTAAGGTTTGTTTTTGTAATTGATCACTTTGATAAGCAGTAATTTGCAGTCTTTGACCCAGGACATTAAGTCCCAAGGGCAAGCATTAAAACTGGTGATTTCGTGGATCTTGATATCAAAGAATTTCCATTTTGCAGCATGAGTCATCTTCCTAAACTTTTGCCATCTCTTCTTTGTCTTCTCACTCTTATATGAACTCAACACTTCTTTACACTCCTCATTCCACCATGGCTTGGAGTGTGAGGTGATAGTACTTGTAGTCACATGTTTATCCCATGATAACTTAACAAGGACAGCTATCTGCACAGAAAACATCTTGATTGCATCTTCCATTGAAAGATCAGCATGCTGAAGTACTCCAAGCCCTTCAGTCAACTCAAGTAGAAATTCCTTTTCTTTGTCAGAACCAGGTTTGATTAAGCGCCTTGTGGTTGGGACACTCAGAGGGTTGATAGGAATAATGGCAGCAACAGGAGCATGATCTGATTGATCATGGATGTCATCACGTATAATGCAGTCAGTAATATCGATCAGGTTAGATATGAAAATGAGATCGATGACTGATGGTTTCTTCTTGGGATCGAAAGGGTAATGAGTAGGGATAGGGTTTGATGAAGGAATTCAATCAAGGCCTAGACTAAACATAAGATTATAAAGTTGATCAGCGTATTTGGAGCAAAAGCCTGTCTAGGAGGTCTCTTGCAGGTAAGTGTAGTTTGAGTCCCAGTCTTTGGATCATATATTGAAGTCTCCTCCAATATATAGAAAGTTAGGGAGAAGGTGCATGTGGTAAAGTAGATAATTCAGAGCCACATTTTTTGAGTCCAAATAGACAGATATCAAGAAATGGGTGGTGTTTGAATGCAATAGCAATATGATAACAATGTCATGGAGAAGGTCCATGATATCAGTTCAGATAGAAAGACGAAGGTATGAGAGTCATTTGTGAATATATGCCATAACACAAAGGTTCTTGCTCATTCCAGACATGTAGATCCAGTCTGGATGGAGTGGTGCTCTAACCACATCTTTGCCTAGAGGGTAATCAGTAGAGGTCATCTTTCTAATTACTCTCCAAGCAGGTTCTTGGAAGAAGATAATATCCATATCATCAGTTAAAGTGTTAAGAACAGTTTTCATAACAGAATAAGAGCATCAAATATTGAAAGAAAGAATTCTTAAATTATTGACAATGTGTTTCTTCATGAAGGAATGGTGGACCCTTGTTGGTCCTGTAGTAAAGACATAGTTTGTTTGCACTGAATAACAACTTCAATGCATTGAGCCCTCTGGGCTTTAGCTTTCTGGGCTTTGTTATCATGCCAGGTGTGATTGAACCTGTTATGCCAATATGGGCATTGCCTATCATTGGCCAAGTGATCACCTTTACAGTTCAGGCATTTGAATTGGTGAGGACAGGGCATCTCTTCCTCAGTCACCTCATGAGGGGGCTTCACCTTGGGATTTGCTTGACAGCACCAAGACAACATATGATGGTTTTCAGTCTTATGAGGACTGCTGCATTTAGCATATTGCCATCCTTGAGATTGGCACTTAGTGGTAATGTGTTTCCAACACCAACAGTTTTAGCATTGTAGAATGCCAGGATGCATATTGCATACAAGAATTGCAGCCATGTCATTATCAAAATTGAAAGATTTGTTAATGAGACTCTTTACCTGGGTACCCTTTTGAGAATCCCAGATATCAATCCAGATGACTGCCATATCAGAATGCAGTGTAGCTTTCATGATATGAGGAGTTGAGGCAAGCAAAATATTATCAAAAAGAACTTTTCTGTGCATAACATAAATGACATCTTCAGCCTTAAGCTAAGTCAAACCATCATCATGCCATTCAGGAGGAGTGTAGAAATTTACCCCAACAATCTTGAGGTAGGATTTGGACATAGGAGCTCAAGGAAGGAGAACTTCAGTCTTGAGCACTTTGGCAACCCATTCATGGATGATGTCAATTTCAAAAGCATTGGGGACAAGGTTGGTGTTGAAAGACAGACCAAAGGTATTGCCAGAGCATCCTTCAATGATGGATGATATGCAAAGCTTAGAATGGGCCTGAACGAGACCACAATTGACAGATTCGAGCAGTTCTTGATGACAGTGAGTACTATCTTTAGTGACTGTCTCAGTGTAGGGAGGGTCCCTGAGTGGTGGATTTGACAATAAATTTCTTTTTCTTTTGATCAGAAGGGTTAGTAGTACTGCCATTGTTTCCAACAGTGGCTTGATGTATAGCAACAATTTTGTCAGCTGGTAGTTTATCACCAAAGGCCTTAGTCAATTTGACTAGGTCTATGGCTTGTTTAGTAGCTTGTGTGGATAGCAAAGGCACTTTAGAGTGAACAGCATCTGAAAAAGATTTGACAGGGGGAGGACTCGATTTAGGAGAACTCACTTTGGAGGGGGCTGGTGTAGGAGGAAATGCCAATTTGATGGGAGGTTTAGGAGGAGTCCTAGTGATCTTCCTAGGCTCGGTAGGTTTTGATTCAATGTCAGTCATATTGATGTCTTTGATTTCAGGAGATTGCAAAGACAGAACAACTTTCTTGGTTTTGTCTTTGTTGGTCTTTTTGTTGTATTAAAAGCTTCCTGGAAAGAATAACTTTTCAATGAGTTGCAGAACAGTAAAATCAGAGCTCCCTTTAGGAGCATAACCCTCAGTAATATCAAGGTCTTCAATGATGGTATGTTCCCATCTACTATTGTATATTGCAGTAAGAAGATATACTAATTCATCTGCAACAGCCAAATCAGGTGTAAATTGACCTTTATTGACTGGAAAATATTTGAACCAGTCAGAACATTGTTGAAGTGCCATGCACGCATCACCAACAGAGTCTTTGAAATCCTGTATACCAGGACTTATCTTGGACAACTGAGAGGAACTGCCTTCAGCAGTTTTCACAGCCACCAATTCACTATCCATATGAATATCATCATCAATTCAAGGCAGTGCAGCAGTTTCAGCTGCAACTGTAGCAGATTTCACCTGCAAGGAATCCTGTCCAGCAGGTGCAGTAACAAGATTAGGGTTAAGGGTAAATTCAGCCCTAGAGTTAGGAGTTGGAATATCTTGGAATGTGTCAGCCTCACTCCATTGGGAAGTAGATAGCTGGGGAGCAGCAACAATGCCCAAGACAGTAGGGGGAAGCTGTTATCCTGGGGTGTCATATATGAAAGCATTGGCCTTATCAGCATTGTTGTCACTTTCAGTATTTCTAATAGCCCTAGCAACAGTTGGAACTAGAGCCTGTTGTTTATGCTCTTAGATAACAGTGTCAAAATGAGCAATTTGCTCAAGGGGGTGATGAGTGTCATAATCAGGGGTATGAGCCCTGTGTTTGGACAATATGGAGGGAGAGACAGGAATATCAACATTAGTCTTGCAAATCTCAGGCCCCTTGGGAGTTGCTATAGAATCGGTGTTGAACTGGCCATATATAGATGGCATAGGAGTAGTAGGCCTTCCCATATGTTGATTAGGAGGTGGTGGCTAAGTGGATTGCTGCTCTCAAGGTGAATGAGAATAGCTATTTCAAACAGCACTGTGTTTGTGAAATTCTTCATGAGCGCTGGCACAAGAGGCAGCCCATCCTCAAATATTAGGAGGGAGCTCTTGTTCTTCTTCTTCAGAACTTTCTTCTTCTCCAGAAGAGGAGTCATCATTATTTCTCTCATGAACTTTTTCAGCTTGGGATAAAGAGACCTCAGTGGCCTTGACATCGATATGCAAGGCCTTTCAGCTGAAACATGTTGTATGCTCCTTCAGTTGAGCACCAAAACTAAATCTTCCACCTTTATTCTTCACTTCTTGACTACTATCACCCATAGTTTCAAAAATCATAGCTTGTCAAGTATGTAAAATACTACTGAGAGAAAATGATGATGGTGGTATGTGGGAAAGAAGGGTTGCTTTCAATATGTATGGTGCACACTATAGATACACCTCTCAGATACCTTTGTAGCTACACTGTGGCACTGTTTATATTCTACAATACTATTGCACTGAGTGCAGAAATCAAAATTTCAGTAAATTTCATATGAGTACCCTCAGTATCTAGTACAATGTACATGCATCAACAAGAATAGCAGGTAAGGAGGGCATTATAAACAAACTATGTTCATAAATCAGTACAGTATCCATGAGATAGTAAAAGAAAGACAAAACAAGTCAAAAGACTTCAAGTGTATATGGGCCACAAAGTGAACATACCTAGTATATATTATCAGGCTGTGTCATTCCTTAGTGGTCCCCCCAACTGACACCTGGAGCAGTTGTCACTGTCCAAGGCCTATTCATATCAGATGCAGGAAAACTCAGCTTTCAGACATGCTAGGTAGCATAGATGCACCAAAAAAAGAGTTAGAATGGCTTATGCTGGTACTTGATTCAGTAGAAATCGAGGTGCAATTGGTGCAACAGTTGGCACTATCTGCAACCCCTTGTGCCATCATGAATCTGGCATAAGTGCAATTGTGCCACCCAGTGTGCCACCTACACTACTCTTGCACCACTCCAGGTGAGTTGCTGCACCAATCCTGTGCCCAGTTACAAGTTGGCATAAGTAGTACATGTTAAGTAAGAGCATTAATAGCTGAAAGCATTGTCAGCTAAAGTAGGTACATCCAAATAATCTTTTGTTCTTGTGACCTTTGTTATGATTCTACTACTGTACCCTTTATTATTCTGAAGACAACCCAGTAACCTCATGTCCTCTGCAACCTCAGTCCCTTAAAGAAAATCAATGGCTGCTAGATGCTAACAGTCACAGGAAGCAAGAAATCATCTTCAAGATATAGTGAATCTGAGATTACTCAATACCTACATCATGCACACAGTTCAGAAAATTATCCTGTTTAATCAATCCCCCATCTTCTCACCCTCTTTAAAGCCTTTGAGTCTTTTAAAATTGACATGCAAAATTTCAGCAAAATCTGACTGCACCAAGCATGTTTTCCATTTGTCTCCTATTGTGGCCCACATGTCAGCCAGGTGATGCTTCTGTCCCAGCACATGAAAAGTGCCAACAACACCTGGTTGTTTGTTCTTTACTTTCTGATTGATAAGGTTTGATCTTGCTTCTTTTGGTACTGATAGTGCAGGTAGCACAAAAGGCGCAACCATTGCATAGTACAATATCAGGACTGGTGAAGTATGCAAGTTCTATGAATGTTAGATGCAGTTGTGCTTTGAGGAGTCTAGATTTTAGCATGTGAGCACATACATGGCAGGTTTAGGAGGTTTGAGTGACACTTCCAGTGTCAGAGCTTGAATATAGTTGATGGGCCTTTCCTTCTTTGTGGACAATGGTGTAGATAGCATAACTGAACCTTCTCTATTTGGAACCATTGGTGCATTGGCACAAATCAGTTGGCACAGTTGGTGCAGATTGGTGCAGATAAAGTGAACTGACCAGAATGGTGCAAACTGAGCCATATAAAAGCCATGAATAAGTTCTCATGCTGTGAGTCTGATTGTCTCCATCATCCCTACCTACCAGAGACAGTTGAAAACACTGAAGATGGTCAATCTCTCTGGTCATTAAAAAATGTTCTGTTATACCAGATACTGTGCCCCACTAGACCTTACAAACCATGTGTGTCTATAAGAATTATCTGCAGTGTTGTTCCAGTGTTTTATTGTGAGAGCTATGATAGTATTTATATGACTACCTAAGATTCTTGGTAAACCGGTTACTGCACATTAGTACCATGCAATCCATAAAAGGCATATGCCAGTGTAGTTAACTACAACATTTTCTTTTGCTCTTGTAGCCCTATAAAGTTGTAGAAATACATGTACATGACTGGTACTACTTCACTCCCAATGAACCAGTGTTCTTATACTACACAATGCATGTTGTTGCATCTCTGCACTATGGTTGCATCCTGTCTGAGGGGAGTATGCACCACTCTTGTATTGTTTGCACCACTGTTTGCACCATGCACCAAATTGACAAGACCAGGATCATCACATGGCAAGTTACAGAACTATTGAGTGTAAGCAAAGCTGTTCAAATAAACTTGTACATCTAAAAAGATCTTCACTCACATTGGCAGGCTCATTCATATCAATCCAAACACCATCTATGTCAATGCTCATTTCAGGATCATAGAAATAGAGGAATTTATTGTCCCAGTATCTACAAGATGTAAAGATCTGCAGCTAAGGAATGAACTCATGTACTTACTCAGTGACATTCAGGTTGAACCAATCTGATAAGAGTAATTGAATGAAGAGGAATCTAGCTGAAAATGCACCCAGCCATATAGTCATGCCTGAGGCATGATAATATTATGAATATAGTTGGTAAGGTTGCAGATTGTCATGGGCTTACCTGGCCAAACAAGACCAATGAAATCACTTCCATTGTCAGCTTTGAGATATGTGTTAAGGCCTTTGCTGTGGTGATATGGAGCATAGTTCTCATCATCTGGTAAGAACACAACAGCAGGATCAGTCATCAGAACTTTAAATTTGTATTAGGATAAATAGGATGAAGAGCAATGCTGTGGTGTACTATAGTGCTGATTATGAGTGTGGAGGAAGTTGACAATATCATGCATTCTGTTCAAAGGGAAATATTGGGAATCAAAAGTGAAAATGCATCATTTATCCATATAGTCTAGAATCAGATAGGGATTGTCTGATCTACAGAAGCAATGACCTACCAATGTCCATCCACATAGTTTTCAGAGGAATGTTGGCTCCAGTGTATTTCAAAATAACTCCAGCAACATTGACAAAGTCCATAATAGATTGAACAATGAAATTCTAAAGAATAGATACATATCTTTATAACTGAAATAACACTGCTGGAAACCAAATGATCAATATAGCACCTCTGCTGGCATTCTGGTGACTTCATTATACTGGCAAGCAACTCCAGTGTGATCTGACTCACTTTCAGCCAAGAAGGAGAAGTTGAGAACTCCCCCAATTGTGTTATATTCCAGACTATTCCCATTCACATTGGACAGTATGATGTCTATGCCATTGGAGTTCAGGACAAACACACCATGCATTCCAGTGATTTGGTGTTCAAAATAGATGGGATGATTCCCATACAAATTTGTCCCACATGGAATTCCAGGAGAATTACAGGACCAGAGAGTCAATGTGGTATTATCTGCAGCTAGGAGTTGGTATTCTCCCCAAGATCATAGATATTGGCATTATCTGGTAGGATTGTCTTCAGGTAGAGGTATTGTGGCTCAAAGATAATCAGGTGCAAAGTGGTTGAGAAAAGCACCTCCTCTATCAATACTCCCAAGATTGAGAATGAAAAGGGGGAAGCTGTATAATTGAACTGGATGGCAGCTGACTCAGGAGAAACAGGGTGACAAGAATCGGGGTAAGAGAAGATGAAATCAGGGACCTCATAACATGCAGATTTTGCATCAGTGATTTTCAAGTGGATATGTTCCTCTAAAATTGGGGTGAGTGGAATGTTCTGAGGGTATTCTGGATTTCTTACTAGTTTCATAAACAACACTGAGGGACAGCATTTGAAGATCTTTGCCAAAGACATTACAGGCTAGACCTCCAAGTGTTAAATCTGCAATCAGAGTACCACCTCTTGTCTTGACACTTGAAGCTGTGCAGCCTAGACATGCATCTAATTTAGCTGGGTCGATATTGATAGTAGCAGAGAAGAATGGAAGTGTTATCCAAAGGGAGAGGAAACCCTGATACTTTCTGGCCACAGAAGACAAGAACATGGTAGGGTGGAGAAAGAAGATGCAAGCCTCATTTTGTACTTGCTCAACTACATTAAATTTGAGGTCCTGATGGTTATTGAACAACTTCAATTGAGATCATTCCCCAAGCTTACCCTACTGGGGTCTCCTGGTGATGTCTTTTTTTTTTAAAAAAAAAAAAATCATAAATTTATATACTAGTGCATGATAGCAGTCCAGTCACAATGACAACAATTGTATGCTACAGTAATCTACAGGAAACCAAAACTTCCCACAGCTCAGCTGAACATGGCAGCCTACACTGAAAGAAAGGTCCTCCCTACACCCAAAGGCAGATGAAGAACAGGCAGCAGCCCTCGCCCCCAACACTGCCATCTGTGAATATCAGACACTAAAGTGAGACTAGCACAGCCCCCATCAGCAGCCAATGCCAGACCCTCCAAGGGTGCAAAAGCCCCCAGAGAACCCAGCAACTGCCAAAAGGTAGCCATGTCATTGTTATCCTTCAGGAAGGTGCACAAAGGAGAATGCCCTAGGGTTCTCCTTGCAAAAACGAACTAGCTCCTCCCACACTTTGGGAAAGGGCCAGGGATCACTGAAGTCAGAACACTTGGTCAAAACATGCTTGCAAGTCTGCAAATGTGTGGACTCACAAGGGCAGGAATGATTATCAGAGAGCTTAAACTGCTATTGAAACTCTCTGATCAGTGCATGATTGAGAACTGCTCTGTACACATGGGAGCAAAGTAGGGAATCATGCAAAGATTTAAGCTATGTACTTCCAGAGAGGTAGGTGGGTGTCAAGCATCTGCCATTCAGATCCCTGAAGTGTAGAAAATCTCTCCCAGAGGAGCTTGTAGAAGTGAACAGCCAAGTCCACTCCTCACAACAGGCCTGTGCCTCAGCCATATAAAGATAATTAAGAGTGGTGAAGGGACACTCCCCCACTAACTCCCATCTAGCAGGATCTGTCACATATCAATGGACTGAGTGATGCAGTGGCCACTCCAAAGAGGAGCAGATCTCCTGGTGATGTTAATCCCTCAACATTTGACACTTCTTTTCAGGAAAAAAGGTTAAGTATAGGTCATGCAGCAGCTATAACACATGTAACTCTTCTTGTTGCCATTTTTGACTATCCCACCAAGGAAGGCTTCTCACTTCTCTGAATCCTCCACTGGCAATAGTCCATGTGAGACTCTGGAAACAGCTTCTATTCTTCTATCCATTTTTAAGTTAAATTCAAAGCAATAAATTGACCCATCGGCTCTAGCTTTCTTAGCTTAGTCTAGTTATGCTACTAACTTGGCAGTTCACTATCATCATCATCAATCATCTCCTCAGCTCTTACAGTAATGCATACACACTGAGTTTGGGCTTTTGCATGTTGGTTTTGGAGAACAGTTATTGTCAACCAGCTAGCAAGCTTTTGTTCTGTTAATCTCACATTCTGAGGATTGACAGCTTATACGTATCTGTTTCTGATGCTTGACAAACCCCCTGGTTCCCATATATTTGATGTTCATACTAGTAATGACTGGTCTACCCTATGCTCAGCACAAGGTCAAAACACCATGCTATATCAGATTTGCCCTCTGTACCATGCACATCATTACAACTTTCTGTTGTCATCATCTTGCATTCTTGTTGCACTTTAATCAATATATAACTGACCTGTAGGCTATTTCCCAGACTTTGAATGTGAATTACCAGGTTGATGCAACTGATCCTTATTTGTGACCCTGCATTTCAGGCTTCTGGCAACAGCCTCAAGTAGCACTACTGGAACCATTCTATGGCTAGTCATCTAACACATGGCCCATGGCAAAGGACCAGATTGGGTTTTCATGGAGGGGCTGAAATTTTGAGAGGAGCTAAGTATGAGGTAAAAAAGATTGATGGAGCACTCAAGTTGGTTTTCTGGTTTGTATGTGTATTTTGTATAGTTTCATGGCCTTATGCTAATATTTGCTGAGATAGGCTACATGGAAGTTTCTGAAGTTACCTTGGGCATATTGTAAATCACCTCTTGTCATCTCTGCAATTTATTGTATCAAAGATCTTCAAATCAGCTACCACTCTGAACCAGGTGAGATTTTAGATAAATAACTCAAAATTCAAGCTATATGCATCTGCATTCCTCCCACACAAACAGCTGGCCCTCATAGTGGATGTTGTTCCAATTCTAATTTCAGATGTAGGCAACAGTACCTGCTGGTCACATCAGCCAACTTTGGAGCAATGAACATCAGTATTAAATCTACCAGCTGCCAATTCACGCTGCCTGGAAAGTCCCATCATCAAGCTGAATAGCATGTAGGCATGCTGTATTCCTGCTATTCTCATTTGACCCAAGATTCCTCATTCTGAGGTAAAGTCGGGCAGCCTGAAAATATTGAGAAAATGCCTCTAGGCTTTAATCTAAGGACTTACCAGTAGCGGATTAATCATTATCCATGATCTGCAGTATTGTTTTAAGTGCATACAGAATGAGCAACTGTGGGAGATTACTTACATGATATATGGAAGCCATACTTGTTTGAAAGCATGTGTGCAAAAAATAAGGATAATAGTGCATAAGAGGAAAACTATAAGGTTGCAATTGAGTCAGTTGATGTACATCATTTAGTCAAGTGAATAACTCAGAACAAACCTGTAACACTGACATAAGATGATGTAATTAGCTGATCCTGGTTTTACAACATAAAGAGACTACTAACGTGAAGAAATACATTGCACCCTGCTGAAGGAGGGTGTAGAATGTTGGTAACTCTCTTCACATGGAAAAGAACACAGTCAGGCCAAGATGAGAATTTGCTCTGATTTGACAAGCTGTATTCTTATATTGTGCATAGGTGATAGTGAAATAGTAACCTGGATTTGTGTTCATGTGAACAGATATAGATATCCGAAAAGTGATGTACTCACAATATGCGATGACTCCAACTATTCTAGTGGTAAAAAAAAAGATAAAGTGTCAATGCCAAAAGAGGCTTGTTTCAAAAATACCACTTACATGACACATATCACTCAGACTCCTAAATTAAGATAGAGAATTATATTACAGCCAAATGGGATGGTATCAACAAAGGTGATATAGGGACTCATATTATTGTCAATTATAGTGATAGTGGACAGAGCCTTTGGGAATGATTGTCAGTGCTGTGTTATGTTGTGACTCCAATGTGTCCTTACCAAACTGTGTACTGTAGGTGCTATTGTAAGCAAGCATAAACATCCTAATGAGCGATGAGTTTAGTTACCAGTGTAGATGAGCTAGATAACAATGCGAACTAGGAACCCAAGAATTTTTTATGTCAAATATCAGATTAAAACCATATGGTACTGGCACACCTCTTGGTCATTCCCTATATAATGTGTCCAAGTGAAGAAGCATCATTCCATCTGGGACAACAATCAAGAGGAAATTGCCTCTAGTTTTAATAATCAGCCTTCATGTTTGTTAGTTGAAAGAGACTCACTGACACACTGAGCCAAATATTTTGCCAGGCATGACAACTAGAGAAGATACCTCGAGAAAGAAACAAGAGAAGAGATGATTAACCCTCACAACTACCAAATTTCCAAACTGTTAGTGACACAGAGTCGGTAGGAATTACTGAAGTGACTTACATGCTCCAGCATATGAATAAGACCCATATACACTACAATAACTGGCCCACTGGTCAGACTCTAGGGTTGACTGAATGGAATGTCGATCTCACTGAATAGATTGATGCTAGGTCTCATGATCAATGAAATTACCCTGACAAATCTACATAGCATGCAAGCTGAACTTACAGGATAACAGAAAGGAAGAAGTAGTGACAGAGGAGGTATAAGACTTTGCTGGCTGCCCAATGCTGTCTTCATTACTGGAGATTAGTGAGTGAGAAAGAATAAAGATGACTCAACATTTACCTCCATACAAGCTCAAGCTAAGATATAGATGTATGAGAAATGAGATGCAAGTATGATGGCTGATTTTGATGATGCTCACCTCTATGTTCACTGTCAGGAGCATGTCATAGAGCAGAATACATGCACTGATGACTAGGTAAGTAGGATGTCAGTTCAACGGGACATGTCAACAAAGATGAGGATACCTGAGGTGATTGCAATGTACAGAACCTGAAGAGGAATCAATGGTGTTTGCATGTTGTTCAACTAGTACAAGTAATTGAGTGTTGAGGGTCATTGGCAAGTTGAGAAAACACTGAGATATGTTCTTCCATGGGACTCACTTAAAGGAAATCAATGCTGGCTGACATCTCGCACAATTGCATAGCGCTGATTGCAAACTTGAAAGCCAGTATCTTTGAGATTGTTTACTGCTTTCACATTTTGGGTTTACAACAATCTCATCATACAATCAACCCTGAACTGAAGTGATTATTTGTGAAGGGTTGGGTGAGACTTGGCCTGGATCATTATATGTTCAATGTTTAACAGAGGGACACATGGTCCACTGTTACATGGGTAATACTTTAGACAGAGGTTCAACAGAAACTGGCAGGGTAACAAAGCATGAGATGTATTTCCATAGTTATCTGAAGTTCTTTTAGGAATTATTCTTTCACCTGGTGAACGTTTCCTCAATGCTAAAAGGAAGTCGTTTCCTGTTACAAGAGTGATCGAAGCAAGAGGCAGTCCTGCTACCAGAGGACCCTGAATAGCACCTATAGAGGTTGTGTACAAAATTGGTGATTTTGGGGTCTGGATGTCTGAACCAAAACCTTCCAAAACCCACTAGCGGGTGTCCGAACCAGCATTTAGCCTCTGCCAGAGGCCATTGAGATGTCTGAACCAGGAAACAGACCTTCAAAAAAATATAGAAGAAATCGCTAAAAATCACATTTGTGGTTTTTCATGTTTTCACATTGATATAGCACTAGTTTACAAAGATCCTGTACACTTAATTCTTCCTTTGGAGAAAAACTTACACTGCTGCTGAAAATTGTGATATACCTGTCTTCAAGTCTTTGAGCTGCTCAGTATCTCCATGAGATATGACAATATTCATTTCATCCTCTTCATTTGGCTTGTCCTTGAGTATAACAATAAATTCCTGAGGAAGAATGTGCACAAAAGCCTTTGTCTGATATAGCATGGTCAGTGATCCTACTGAGTGGAAAATGCCATGTATGACTGGGCTGAAAACTTGTACCCTGATTCAAGATGCAGCAGAAATATTGGATAAGGACATGACCAATGCATGCCTTGCATTCTTGTCTGCAGTCTTTGAGTAAATTGCAATGACTATGTCAGCAAGCATCAGAACATGACATCTAGGTGTTGATTACATGGGACGCACTGTGAGGAAGCTATGTCAATGAATTCAAGGATTGGTGTGTCATCATTCAGGAGAAAGGAGGAGACAGATGCCAGGAGTTGAGTTGCAGCAGTGCGAACATTCTGAACATGCAGGGGAGCATCCTGATATTGCTTGCCTCTTCCATGTGGATTGAAGACAACCTTCTCTGCCTCCTCAATTTCCATTGTCAGTTGGCACAAGGGGTGATAAGTTGCTTTGTCGAGGATATATGGAATATGGGAGGGTTGATATTGACAAATTTACTACACAATGATCTTTGCTAGTAAGGCCTATCATGATCACAGAGTCTGGCAGCTCCAAATGGAAAAAGCTACCAAAAATGCAAGAACGATATTACAGAAAACATGATGACTAGTTTGTAGTATCACCTCATGTGATTGCCACCATCCCAGCACCCCCTGTCCCAGCTCCCAAACAGTGCTTACCTTGGTGCAGAAAACCCCTCTGGGTGTCCAAACTCAGCTCCAGCTTCTGCCTGCAGCAGCGGGCACTTGTCTGAACTTTGACACAGCCTTTCTGGGATTTTGGGCCTCCAGATGTCTGAATCTGGACACAGCCCCTATAGGCGCTATTCAGGGTCCTGCTACCAGTTGTTCCTTGTGACTCTAACTTTGGCTGTCATATGCCATGTGGCATGCTGCATAGCATGAGTATACATCATTCATACTGACCATGTGGTGGACACTTTTTGGTAGAGTATCAATGTCACATGGCAGGAAACATCAATCTAATCAACTAACCAGTGCAATAATCCCCATGGGTCTATGATCCCTCATATTCCAATGTAACCACTGGAAAAGCCTTCATGCTTCGAGCATTGGCCTTTGAATTGACAGAAAAAGCTATTTTTGACCCCTGGTATCAACCAGTTACTCTCATTAAAAAAGAATGAAAATGAGAGCTTTGGAATTGAGCCTGATGCCTGGGAGAGAAACTAAGTAACAGCAGAGTGAGGTTGAATGCACAGCCACATCTTTCTCATGCTTTTGCCCCAGCATCCTCTCCCTTATTATGCTTTCTGACTGTGTCAACCATGAAACTGGAACCACCACTGCCAACAAATTTGATTTGGACCACCGCAGTGCAGTGTTTGGTGGCTGCCTTTTTTTAAGCATGTGTTCTGATGCCCTTGAGACTTGAACATTTGAACACTGGACATTGGGAATCAGCATAGTGCAGGGGAAGCAGCAGTTATGGATCAATCTTTTCTAGTATATATCTTATGGCTGTCCACTCGTTGGCATAACAATGAAACATAACAGTGAGATGCCTTTACTGTATGTGTGTGACGTATGGTACCCATGAGTCAGGTAAGCACGGAACAAATGCCACCAATTTCAAGTTATATGTCTTGAGTCTCCATCAAGTCCATATATATTCTACTCTCACCCACTAGTAATGGCCACTGATTGTGAGATTCATGCCAATATGTACTTGCCAAGTTTGACCCACCAATACACTTGTCATTGTAACTAGCTAAATCTGTTGATGATCATACATTCCTCCTACTAGTAAATATACGTGTTTGATGTTCGACCCAACGAGCTGTCAACAGGAGAGCCATATTATTCATGCTGCTATCTGCGTTGCCTCTGCTTCAAAGGTCAAGTACCAGAAGGTGTTTGTCTTTAATGTCATATTTTGTCACTTTTGAAAGACCTCATGCACTCTTAGAAGCACTGACGCCATCAAGAATTCCCAAAGTCTCAAAAGTACTAAAAGTGTCCAAAATGATCAGCCTCAGTGATTTGCGTTCTAAGTGGTGCCCTCTACCACAAGCCTTGGGCATGGGGCCATGGTACCTGGCCTGGCAGTCCCTCCATGGCCACAAGTCACAACAATGCTGCTCAGCAACTAGGGTGGCATCAGACACTCATCACCTACAGCATCGTCTATGAGACACTGGGTATCTGCAATTTCCCGCACTCATGCTACTGCACCCAAATTCTTACTGCAAGGACACCCGCACCATGCCCGCACCATGCCCACACCCTACCAAGTAGCGGGTCCCCACATGACCAGACGCTATCGCCACACCACTGCTCATGGTACCACACCTTTCTATACCTTGACCATGTACACATATCAGCGACTCTACAAAAGTTTATTGTCATCAATTTACATTAGTTTTCTTGCTATGCAAGTGCACACTACACCAAAGGATAAGTAATTTAATATCTATATGAGACATCTGGACTCCGCTCTACCACACCTGCACCCACACCCTACTGCACCTACTGCACCCTCCCGCACCTTTGCCGCACCTCCTGCACAGTGTCATGCACCTGCACCCACACCCTACCGCACCCACACCTGCACTCTACTGCACCTACTGCACCCTCCTGCACCTTTGCTGCACCTCCCGCACAGTGTCACGCACCCACACCCACACCTTACTGCACCCACACCTGCACCCTACTGCAATGACTCCTGCACCATAGTGACATCATCACATGTGTAGCCCTTCAGCTCCTGTCTTGATGTCACCACACACCTGGTTGACACTGTACTTTCATGTTGTTGACCTCTTATGACCAAGTAGTCCTCCTGTTGAGGAATACAATGAAACTATTGGTGAAGCGTCTTTGACTCTTCAAGAATGTGCAGATTGGATTTATCTATTTCCAGTCAATAAAGGTAAATTCACTCCTAGTGGAGTGATAGCAGATGAGCTCGCCTATCTGCTTACCGCTATATATGATGGTGGATGGAAACATACCGTCATCAAGGATTCCAGCGTTATTGAAGGTTATGTCCCAAAAGGCGTGACTAATTTTACTCTCAAACAGCTTATGGATAGGCTATTTTTTCCAACCAGGCTGCCATATATCAAAAAGAAAAACAAGGGTAAGGCCAAGGAAGTTGTTCCCTCATCACAACCTCTCGAAAACCAAGATATTGAAATGATATCGACTGAGGATATCAAAACAGCTCAGAACATCAAACCAGTTCAAGCCAAGACTATACCCAAATGCACTCCTCCAAAGCCACCTATCAAAGCGGCTTTCCCTCCACCACCCAAACTGCCTGCACCTAAGGTGAGTAATCCATCATCTTCTGTTCCTTCCACACAACCAGTCAAGTCATATGCCGTGGCTTCCTGTTCCAATGCTCCCACTCCCTCTACCAACACCACTAAACAAGTGGTTGACTTAGTCAAGCTTGTTAAGCTTTATGGTGACAAACTACCTGCCAACCGTATTGCTGCCATGCATCAAGCTGCTGTTGGAGATGCCAACAGTAGAAATACTAATAACACTTCTGTCCCACAAAAGAAGAAATTTGTCATTAAATTGACCACATGGAGTCTTACCCACAAACAGGTTCTCATCCCCTATTCTGAAACGGTGACCATTAACTGTTTACAGCGTCACCACCACATCCTCAAGACTATCAATCATGGTCTCATCAACACACATTTGAAACTTCATGTACTTGCCATGTCTGAAGGACGCTCTGGCACTGCATTTGGTCTCGCCTTTTCTACCAACCTTGTTCCTACCCCTGGTGAACATGACATTATCCATGAGTGGCTTTCCAAAGCTATTCAATGCGATAAAGACAAGGTCCCCATCCCCAGGGTTCCTATGTCCAAATCCTATCTCAAAATTGTTGGAGTTAACTTCTATATGCCAACAGACTGGCATGACGACAGCTCTAATCAGCTGACAGCTGACAACGTTTTATATGTCATGAACTGTAATCCTCTTTTCAAAAACATCACTCTCACTTTCCCTCCATGTGTCATGAGAGTGACTCTGCACTCTGACATGGCAATCATCTGGTTTGACATTTGGGATTCACAAAATGGAACCAATGCCAAACTTCTCACCAATCATTCGTTCAACTTTGATAAGGATGTAGCTGTTATTAGAGCATGCAATATGCATCCCAGAGTCTCCCAATGCCAGAACTGCTGGAAATGGGGACACATTACCACTAAATGCAAATCTCAAGGATGGAAATGCACTAAGTGCGGTGGTCCTCACAAAACCAAAAATCATCGCAATGCAGCCTGGTGCTGTCAGGTGAATCCTAAAGCAAAACCTCCACATGAGGCTACTGAAGAGGGAATGCCTTGCCCTCATGATTTCAAATGCATTAACTGCAAAGGTGATCACTTAGCCAACGACAGGCAGTGCCTGTATTGGTGCAATCGTTTCAATCGTACTTGGCACAATAACAAAGCCCAAGAAGCCAGAGCCCAAAGAGCTCAATGTATCGAAGTCGCTATCCAGCACAAACAGGCCATGTTTTCTCCATGAGACCGACGAGGGTCTAACATTCCCTCATGAATTGTAAATCCATTAACAATTTAAGAGTCCTTTCTTTTAACGTTTGACATTCCTATTCCACTATGGAAACTGTTCTCATTGATTCTGTTGAAAATTTTGACATTATCTTTTTTCAAGAACCTGCTTGGTGTATCATCAGAAAAACTGTATCTACTGACGATCCACTAGGTAAAAATGTTGTAGGAGCACCAATTCATCTGGACTGGATCTATATGCCCAGAACTCACAACTCCCCACATGTCATGGCTTATGTTCATCGATGCATCTCTTTCCTTTGACCCTCTCTTCGCTCCAATATTACCCAAATGGACGACGATATCATCATCCTCACACTCATGCATGGACAGACTATTCATTACCTCATGTCTGTCTATTCTGATTCCAAACATCGTGCTATCGATCATCTTCTTCATAACGCACACCTTCTATCCCACTTCCTTTATGTTGGAGATGATTTCAATGTTCGATCCAAAGTCTGGGATCCAAACTTCCCATTCCATTCCAAATATGCTGATCAGCTTTGCAGTTTAATGACCAACCTGGGCCTAGATCATATCTCGCCTGACAACCCTATGCCCACTCATTACCCTTCTGACATCATGAAGAAACCTTCCGTCATCGATCTTATTTTTGTCTCAAACCTAGCCAAAGTAGATCATTGTCACATCCACAATGACATCCATGACTAATCAGATCATGCCCCAGTTGCTGTTGACATTCCTATCAACACTTTAATGGTTCCTATCACCAAAAAAGTCATTAAATCTGGTTCTGATGAAGAAAAAGAATTCCTTTTAGAGTTGGCTGGAGGACTTGGATCACTTCAGCATGCTAATCTTTCGACTGAGGATGATATCAAATCATTCTCGGTGCAGATGGCTGCTATGTTTGAAAAAGTGTGGAATCGTAATGCTTCGACATCTACTATCACCTCGCATTCCAAGTCATGGTGGAATGAGGAGTGTAAAGCTGCTTTGGAAGAATACAGAGCTGTGAAGAGTAAGGAGAAATGGAAGCTTTTCAGAAGAACAACACACATCACAAAACAAAAATTTTTTGATGCGAAAATTGATGAAATTGCAACGTTCAATAATTGACCATGGGATTTAATGTCATGGACCTGCGATCACAAACTACCACCCATCAAGGCTATCAACTATAATGGAAAACCCTGCAATTCTTTAGAAAGTTTATGGAATGCTCTCAACAACACATACAATTCTGCTCAAGATTGTCCCATTAACAAAGATGTCTTAGACCAACTGATCAATTTTCCTACCCAACAATGGATACTGTTCACCTTAGCTGAATTATTGGAATCCTTAAAAAGCTGTTCCAACACATCTGCACCTGGTCTTGATCACATCACCTGGCAACATATCAAAATGATTTTTCAACTGAACGATCAAGTTACTACTTCGATACTGAGACTTGCTAACACCTGTCTTGATATAGGATATTTTCCTAGCCATTTCAAGACCTCCATTTCTGTCATTATCCCCAAACCCAATAAACCATCTTACAACACCCCAAAAATGTTCCGGCCAATTGTCTTACTCAATACATTTGGCAAACTCATTGAAAAAATGCTTGCAAATTGACTTCAATTTGAAGCGTCCAAGTACTCCATTATTTTCCTTTTTCAATTTGGGGGAATCGTTCAAAAAAGCGCCGAAGATGCTGGCATTTATTTGACACATCTCATTCGTGCCGGGTAGTCCAAAAAGCTACATACTAGTGTTGTCGCTTTTGATATTGCCCAATTCTTTCCCTCCCTTAATCATTCTCTTTTGATTGACATTCTCAACAAACAAGGATTCACACCTTGTATTGTTAAATTTTTCACAAACTATTTGAAGAATCGTCATACAATGTATTCATACAATTCTCATACATCTCCTTCTTTTGATGCTAATGTAGGAGTAGGACAAGGCTCTGCATTGTCCCCCATTCTTTCTGGTCTTTATTTAGCCCCCCTTCTCTTTCTTGCTCAACAACAGTCGGCAGGACTTTCTACTCTTTTATCTTTTGTTGATGATGGTCTTATCATAGCTCAAGGAGAATCATGGACTAGTTGTCATAATCAACTCATTACTACTTACTGAATTCTTTCCTCCCTCTTTAGCGACTTTGGTCTTATTCTCGAACATGAGAAATCCGAGGTATTCAACTTTTCCAAAAATCCCAAAGACATGAATCCCTCTATCAATTTAGGATTCACGCCTTACACTTCATTATTGCCTCTATGTCCTAAACAATATTGGCAATATCTTGGCTTTTATTTTGATCACCAACTCAACTTTCAAGAACATGTTTGATATTGGTCTACCAAAGCTCTATCGGTGACTCATGCTATGAGAATGCTGGGAAATTTGGTTTGCGGTCTCCCTCCTCATCACAAATGCATGCTCTATCGAACATGCATCATCCCCCTCACCACTTATGGCTATTGCTTATGGTATTTCACCAATGCCAAATGTTCGAAGAACCTAAAAACCTTACAAAAACTTCAATGAATGGCAGCTTTATGGATTACAGGTGCTTTTCATACTTCCCCTACTGGTGGTACCAAATCTCTTGCAGGACTCATACCACTCCCACTTCATCTCTCTAAACTCGCTAAATGCTTGGCTTATCGATATACTACTCTCGATAAGTCTCATCCTATCTTTTCCCTTTTAAGCACCCCAAATTCCAAAGGCACTTTACCTCATCCATGTTCTATTGACAATTTGTCAGACAAAGAAATCCAAATTACAAGCGGCCCTATCGTCGAAGCAGATAAATTGCTACTTAAACTTAATGAAAAATTTCTTCCTTTCCATGAGTCCAATCATCCTGGTTTTTGCATTCTTGACAATTTTTCTGACCATTTCTCCTTTTTTGACTATAATAGGCCCAATCCTGAGGAACTCGGTATCCACTCTCAAAGATTAGATGCAGCTATCCACTCCATCCACTCTCATCCCAATCAAGTCATCGTCATAGTTGATGGCTTCGTCCCTAACTCTACTATTCATTCAGCTACAGTGTCATATCAAATATGGCATAATTGGTCTCTTATCCACTCGACCATCATTCCCTCAGGAACTGTTACTCTTTTTTTTTTTTTTTTTTTTTT
>KQ962752.1:159784-182585 GCA_001563735.1 Leucoagaricus sp. SymC.cos
CCAGGAGAGAGTCTTGAGGATCTATGGACCAGCCCAAGAGGTGAAAGCATCGCTGAGGCGACAGTGATGAGAGGACGTTGCCAGGATCTAGGGACCTGCTGGCAAACGTATGGGACACCACTGGGGGGATCAGGACAATACAGACAAATCCATACCACAGGGACCAGCCAGCCCAGGGCATGGAGAGAAAATGAGAGACGATGACTTGAAAGTCATCGCAAAGTGTGCTGGCCAGTAAAGGCCAGTGAAGAGTGCCTGAAGGCAGTCGAGCAATGCTCGAGACGACCCCCTCAGCATGTTCCCAAAAGGGAAGGTGGTGGTAAGAGGTCAAGGAGGGATTGGAACTGTTACTCTTCCTGAAGCTAAACTTGCAGCACTTCGCTTCACTTTCAACAAAGTTGTCACCATTCCTGATATTGATCACATCACTATCATCACCGACAATATGTCATTAGCCAGACACATTCTAGACCCTTCCATTCATGAAGGCCAGACCCACTCTATTTTTACTGCCAACATCATTTGCCCTTGGCTAGAACATTCCATTGATCGAAGAATCGACTTCTGGTATATTCCTACCTCCAGCACCAAATGCAACTGCAATGTCGCACCTACCAATCCTGGGCAACATTGTTGTCTATTTCAAAAAGTCTATCACAATGCTCGTGAAACCCTATATGATTCTCAGCCACTACAAACCGTTTCATATGGCTTCTTACGAAAACGTGCCACTAGTAAAGCAAAAAATCTATGGCGCACCCTATTCGAAAATGACCTATCATACAGAGGTCATGGCTTCTTATTACTCAAGAGCAAATGTTTCAAAAACTCTTGGTTATGGCCACAATACCATAATGGTGGCTCCTGGCTTCACGAACTTCAAGGCTCTAATAACCCTGATAGTCACACTTTTGTCACAAATTTCAATGTCACTATACACACTATTCGAGCCATCCTCAATCATGCTCCTATTGGCTCATATCGAGCTCGCTTCTTTCCTCACAAATCCGTAGGCTGCAATTGCGGTTACAGATTTGAGACACACGAACACATCATACTCTCTTGTCCGCTATACAGGCGTCCTCCATATCCTATCGAGACGCTCCAACACCTCATCGACTTTCTTAGCAACAACCCATCCACGTTTGCTTTTAGCAAAGTCAATCTGCTAATGCAAGCACCTTTACCCCACACTCCAACATCTCATACTATGACATGCCAGGCTGCGTATTCATGTCTCCGTGTCACACCCCCAGTATGCTGGGTTGCGTTCTTATGTCTCCGTACTGACAATTCCACTTTCACTCCTGCATCTTATCTTCATGAGCTGGATTACCGGTAAGTCCCCCTCTTGAATGGACATACCCCTCCTCCTCTATCTCTTCAATTTCATATTTTATCCCATTTGGCATTAGTTTTTCTTTTTCAGACTTTATACCTAGTATAGTCTAGCTACGTGTTCGACTCTTTGTATATCTCTTTCTCATCTCACCATTTGTTTAAAAGTTTGTAGTCAGTATAACTAGTTTATTCCTAGCTTTGTTTGTACATAGTTAGGCACAGACTGTGCTCGAGCACCGTGTAATAAATTGTTGAATTAAAAAAAAAAAAAAAAATGACACCATACTTCCGAGTCTCTTTGCTATACACAAGACATTGTGTAGTTTGTGACCCAATGATGTTTTGCTAAGTCAGAAATAGACATACTATAGACCAACCTCTGACTATCACAAACATATGCAATAGTATAACAAAAATCCAACTTATACCAACGATATGCTTCTCTCATATGAAATATACGTCAGATTCAATATAGAAGTGTACATGCTAAGTAGATCTGATGTTATGCAAACTCTTGGTCATATTCCGTGGGGAAATAAGTGTCAAAGGACGAAATGAGTGTCAAAGGCTGGGATACTTATCGTGTGGTTTGCGAGTATAGGCGTTCATGGCCGTTATTTCTACTCCTTTACTATGAAAGCGGGCATGAACGATGGCAACGAAGACTTTGGCGCACCATCTCACACTCATTCACGTGACCACCCGCACCCGCACCTGCAGTAGGATGCGGTGGTGCGGGTGCGGGTGCAGGATTTTGTGGGGGCTCATGAGACACTGCCTTGCCACTCGCTGTGTTTGTATCCCAATGGCCAGTATATGCATATATATCCAACCTTACTTGACTTTCTTGAAAAACAGTATAGAATATATCACTACATAAGTATCTACTATTGTTTTACATCAAGCTGGGGACTGTATATCCTAAGGAAACAAGCGGGACGAGTGAGGTATGGAGATGGGAGCGGAGCTGTGCCCATCTCCCACTATCACTATCTTATCTCCCGCCTGATCCTGTTTCGTTTCATTTCCAACCCACCATCTCCGTTCCTCGACAACCATACTGAGCAATTTCGATGCCTCACAACAACGGTTACGGCTACCCGTGGCCATGCCTCGACGATCTCGCGTGCTAGTGCCTCTACTGGCACTTCATCTTTTTGGACTCATTTCATTGTCTCCACTCAGTCATTCCACAACATCTTACCTCCCTCATGCTGGTTTCCTTCCCATTGGTCTCTAAATCCACATGCAACAGCCTTGGAATTTGATTTCGGTTGTTTGGCCTCCAATTTAGGATTCAATTTGTTTCCAATGTCTTGAGAGTATGTTGGGTCCCTTTCTCTTCCTCCTCCTCCCAAAGGTTTTCTCTAGACCTTTCAGACATTTCTGTTAATCTTCTCCCCATCCCATCGACGTTTTATGAAGAAAATTATTTTATATTCCTCCTTTTACTTTAATTCTCCCTCAGATTTTCTCAAATTTCCTTTCACTCAATTCGTCACCGTTCGACTCAAGTCTTCACATAAATACACGCATGTATGTGGTATATACCTACGCACTCGTATCTGCTCGGTGTGGAGGTAGACGCATGGTTGCATATGAGAAGTAGCATCCATCCGCTACCACCCGTTCATCATTTCACGGATCAGTCACGTTGGAGCACATCGGCTTCACTCGCGATTTTGAAGTTTGTCTCTCTTGATCTCTAAACTCTCTCTACCATTCTCATTGAATTGCCATCATCTCTCGTTATCTCTGTACCTCCGTTTAGCTTCCTGGCACTCCGTCTTGAAGCCCTGCGACTGTCGGACGTGGTCACACTCGCATTTTATTTTATTTCTTCGACAGGCCACTAAGCCTCTCTTCAGAAGGGAGGAGGGGTAGATCTGCAGAGGGTGATAGCGCTAATGGACTCGAGTCACAGGGACAAAAGTGCCTGGGAGAATAAAAGAGGCCACGGGAAAGAAAAAGTGATGAAGATGATGTGGAAAGACAAGCATGTTTCACTGATGCAAGAGGTAATGTTGAACGAAGCGCCAGTATACCTCCTCTCTCTCTTCAAGTTTTGACTCTGTAGGTTCGTGCGTGTAATTCTGTCTGTTCGGTAGTGGGAAATCACACTCAGCACAGGCTGGGATCGACAGATTGGATAGTTCTTGCATCTGCGTTGCTGCTTATCGGGCAAATGGACTTGAGATGATTAATCGAAGTAGGTATGTTCCTTCACTCCACTCCATTTCGTGGTCTCAACAGACGCTTCATCAACGTCCCCAGCGTTGAAAAAGTCGGCAAGGTCTGTGGTTGATGGCGGTGAATAGGTCACCGATAGGTTCATCGACTAATACATCAACGTATTTGGTTTCCGTCGTCAATCAAGAGACCTTCCGTATGTTTGTCTCCTTCATTGGTTGAAATATTCCTAATCGACTTGGTGAGGAAGTTTTTGTGTTTATTACATCTTTGGTGCCACCGTCATGGATGCACAGCCACATATGACTGATTGCCGCTCGTCGATCTCTGCACAACACCTGCAGCCTCTCTTCCTCACCCCCGCCGATGCATCATTAAATGCCCGTGTTTCTGAGCTCCTCAATTCCTATGCCGACTCTTGCTCTTCCTTCTCTGGTTATATAAAGGCTCATGATGGTGCGTTCTTCGGTAGCTGGTCGTTCTCCCTTGTACCTTCATCACACGTCCTTAGGTCGATATCTCGCGTACATCCCACTCTCGCTCTACCTCACTGTGCTCCTGCACTTCTGGCTGTGTGATCAGACCTTACTTCTTGGTTACTGATGGCGCTTCTGGTACGTCGATTTTACTCTTAACGCATGGCGGACCCTAGTTGAATGACTCAATAACTCTGAAGATTGGTAGGGCTGGGGTAAAGAGAGGGGCTTGGAGGTCGTCTGTCTGGGTGCTTTGAAGTACTGGGGCTGTATGCTGGGGTTTCAAGGGAGCTGTGTTGGATGAGTGGAAGCGGAGTTTTGCTAGTTTGCTGTGTGTGTCCCTTTCATGTTCTCAGTTGACTTTTAACTCACTTCGTTCTCCTCCCCATCGTACTTTCTAGGTGCTCTCTCGAATTCTCTAGTTTATACATGCACTTTCCACAACTTCATGGTCTGGTGCCAGCGCTTGTTGAGATAAGCGACAACGATTTTTTGACGTCCCTTGGTTAACATAACTTCATCATCCGCACCCGACTCTTCACGCTGACCCTTTAATATACCCTCACCAATTTTCACGACGAAGATTTACCGAGCACAGCCATGGCTGTTCCTTCTTCGCCTCTCGTCATTCACCTTCCTTCTATCTTTTCTCTGAACCTTGACCATTCGACTATGATCAAGAGCGCTCGATGTTTTCTGTTACCTTTATTTGAATCCACTTCACTTGTGCTGGCATTGCCCACGATTGTATCGGCAGTTCTTGGACCCTCCCATCCTTTTAACGTTCGGCATTCGGCTCCCGGGACTTGTGGGCAGAGACTTGCGCCGACCCTGCATCAGTATTTGTTTCGCTAATAAAAATGGGCAAATATAGGTATGTTCGAACCTCGTCCTGGCCTGGCCCATCTGGGATCTCACTATCCTGATAGGTTGATCAACAGCATTCAGATGGAAAATAGGATAAGGCATGCAGTGCGAGAGTTGACGAACGCTTGATGGAAGGTTTTGTACGCCCCAAACTTACTCGCTCAACTCCAGATGGTCCAATTAACCGTTGTAAATTGTGCCATTGTAATGACAATTGGAGAGTTGCGGTATTACCATGTCTGCGGCTTGTGCTTCCGTGAGCCGGTATTATGTGTCCATTACAGCTCCAGTTGTAAGTTGTTGCTCTCATTTTCACGAAAGCCGCATTCATCGGTCTTGCTTATTTTGTAATGATCAAACAGATCCTAATTATCTCCATTAAACCTTACCGAGGCCACGGCAGCCGTTACACTCTTTTCAATTTTACGGTGTGCAGTCACAGTATTCTTGGACATGAAACTCCTAGCGCTGTATGTCTTGCCTTGGTCGAATGATGAGATACCTCTGAAGGCAGAAATGACCTGGTAGTTCCGGGATAAAGGGATGGACTTGAACGCTGTCCTGTTGTGTTCACTGAAGTACGGGGGTCGTATGCCAGGTTCCGGGGAAGGAGCTACGGTAGGCAGTGAGTGGAAGGTTTGAGAGAACGAAGTCGTGGTGTCGTTACTATGCTTAGATTGTAGATTGAACTTTTTCTGTCAATCACTAGTTTCAAGATCATGGCGAGGTTATCTGTTATGTGTCGTAATCATCTGGGCTTCGACTTGCTTGCGGGGGGTTCAGCTGAGCACAGCCACATGTTTCCCTCTATCCTTGTCTCCTCGAGGCACACACCGGTACACTCATATCAGTCAACGCTATGGTCACTTCAGGCTCTCGTATATCCCCTTATTACTGGCTTATGCATGGTGTAGGCTCACTCCTGGGATCCTGATGATACGACTATGACCAGGAGCGCTTGATGATTTCACGTCGCCGATACCTGAACCACCCTTATGTGCTGCCAATCATGCTGCCACTTATTGACTGCGTTTTATCAACGTTCGATGCTTGAGTCCGATGAGCTGTGCTGCTATCAACGTTGCTTCTGCTCCAGAGGTCATATTGAATGAAGTGCCGGTATGCTTTTTCTCCGTTCTTTTATCATGTTTTGACGTGCCGCAGTCGTGGATGCTCGGCCTCGCCTTGTCGGCCTTACTTACATACCCTCACAAGGCTCCCGCAACCCTCCCTTTCCCTCTTACCTCAAGCTCCTCAGCCAGTAACGCTGGTGTTTTCACCCTCAAGTGCTCATTCCAACTCCCGCCCTGCTATTTTTGTCGTGGATCGAGGTCTGATTGTCGTTGCAAATGGTTCGATAAATTCTCGGATAGCTCAGCACCTTATTACTGGCTTATGCATGGTGTAGGCTCACTCCTGGGATCCTGATGATACGACTATGACCAGGAGCGCTTGATGATTTCACGTCGCCGATACCTGAACCACCCTTATGTGCTGCCAATCATGCTGCCACTTATTGACTGCGTTTTATCAACGTTCGATGCTTGAGTCCGATGAGCTGTGCTGCTATCAACGTTGCTTCTGCTCCAGAGGTCATATTGAATGAAGTGCCGGTATGCTTTTTCTCCGTTCTTTTATCATGTTTTGACGTGCCGCAGTCGTGGATGCTCGGCCTCGCCTTGTCGGCCTTACTTACATACCCTCACAAGGCTCCCGCAACCCTCCCTTTCCCTCTTACCTCAAGCTCCTCAGCCAGTAACGCTGGTGTTTTCACCCTCAAGTGCTCATTCCAACTCCCGCCCTGCTATTTTTGTCGTGGAAATGGATCGAGGTCTGATTGTCGTTGTAAATGGTTCAATAAATTCTCGGATAGCTCAGCCCCACCGTGCAATGGGACGTTTCTGTGTGGTTTGCTGTCCTCTTTCATTTATTGAAACCAAGCGTCCTTTACGAGTCGGTTGATATCGCACGTACATTTCCCCTTGCTCTGCCACTCCGTGCTCCCACGCCTCAAGCCGTGTATTTACACTATACCCGTCGCTTATTGATGACGACCTGGGTACTTTTCGTGTCCATCTTAATCCTACTGCATGTCGTGCCCTAGTTGATTGTTGCAATAGCTCTGAAAACTGGTGGAGCTGGGATGGAATCGAAGGTCGTCTAGTTGGGTCCCCTGAAGGATTGGAACTGTATGCTGGGTTGTGAAGGGAGCTGCGTCGGATGGGTGGAAGATTTATGAGAACAGAGGCCTTGGTAATTACCATGTTTTATCACTTTTGCCGGTGGTGTATTGTAAGTCGCCCCTTCTCCACAAATAATTGTATCAGTGATCTTCGAATCAGTTACGGTGCGGGACTCTCTCTGAACCCGGCGAGATTTTAGGTAAATAAATCAAAATTCAAGCTATATTCATCTACATTCCTGACACATAAACGGCTGGCCCTCATAGTGGATGTTGTCCCAATTCCAATTTCAGATGTAAGCAACAGTACCTGCTAGTCACATCACCCAACTTTGGAGCAATGAACATCAATATTAAACATGCCAGCCGCCAATTTACGCTGCCTGGAGAGTCTCAGCATCAATCTGAATAGCATGTAGGCGTGCTGTATTCCCGTTATTCTTGTTTGACCCAAGATTCTTCATTCCGAGGTAAAGTCGGGCAGCCTGAAAATATTGACATGAGAAAATGCCTCTAGGCTTTGAGCTAATGACTTACCAGTAGCGGATTAATCATCATCCATGATCTGCAGTATTGTTATAAGTGCCTACGGAATGAGCAACTGTGGGAGGTTACTTACATTATATGCGGAAGCCATAGTTGTTTGAAAGCACGCGTGCAAAAAACGAGAATAATAATGCATAAGAGGAAAACTATAGGATTGAAATTGACTCAGTTGATGTACATCGTTTAGGCAAGCGATTAACTCAGAACAAACCTGTAACACTGACATAAGACAACGTAATTAGCTGATCCTGGTTTTACCAAGTAAAGAAACAACTAACGCGAAGAAATACATCGCACCCTGCTGGAGAAGCGTGTAGAATGTTGGTAACTCTCTGTGCATGGAAGAGAACGCAGTCGGGCCGAGACGAGAATTTGCCCCGACTTGACGAGCAGCATTCTTGTATTGTGCGTAGGTGATGGTGAAATAGTAACCTGCATTCATATTCCTGTAAACAGATATAGATATCCAAAAAATGGTGTACTCACAATGTGCGACGACTCCAACCATTCTGGTAGTAAAAAAATAGGGAGATAAAGTGTCAACGTCGAAAGAGGCTTGTTTCAAAAGTACCACTTACGTGACATATGTCATTCGGACTCCTGAATTGAGATAGACAATTATATTACAGCCAAATGGAATGGTATCAACAAAGGTGATGCGGGGACCCATGTTATTGTTGATCGTAATGATAGTGAACAGAGCCTTCGGGAACGATTGTCAGTACTGCCTCATGTTGTGATTCAGATGTGTCTTTACCAAACTGTGTACTATAGGCGTCATTGTAAGCGAACATAAACATCCTAACGAGCGACGAGTTGAGTTACCGGTGTAGATGAGCCAGGTAATAATGCGAACTACGAATCAGAGAATTTTTAATGTCAAATATCTGATTAAGACCATGCAGCAATCGCACACCTCTTGGTCGTTCCCTATATAATGCATCAGACGTGTCCTTACCAAACTGTGTACTGTAGGTGCCATTGTAAGCAAACATAAACATCCTAACGAGCGACGAGTTGAGTTACCAATGTAGATGAGCCAAGTAACAATGCGAACTACAAAGTGGAGAATTTTTATTGTCAAATATCTGATTGAAACTGTGCAGCAGTGGCACACCTCTTGGTCGTTCCCTATATAATGCATCCAAGCGAAGAAGCATCATTCCATCAGGGACAAAACCTGACAGGACACTAGCTCTAGTTTTTTAAAATTAGCCTTCATGTTTGTTAGTTGAAAGAGACCCACTGACACACCGAGCCAAATATTTTGCCAGACATGACAACTGGAGAGGATGCCTCGAGAAAGAGAACAAGACAAGAGATGATGAACCCTCACAACTGCCAAATTTCAAGATTATTAGTGGCCCCGAGTCGGCAGAGATTACTGAAGCGACTTACATGCTCTGGCATATGAATGAGACCTGTATACACTGCAATAACCGGTCCATTGGTCAGACTCTAGGGTCGACTGAATGGAATGTCGATCTCACAAAGTAGGTTGATGCTAGCTCCCATGATCAATGAAATTACCCTGACGAATGTACATAGCATGCAAGCTGAACTTACAGGATGACGGAAAGGAAGAAGTAGCGACAGAGGAGGTATAAGACTTTGCTGACTGTCCAACGTTGTCTTCATTACCAGAGTTTAGTGAGTGAGAAAGAATAAAGGTGACTCGAAATTTACCTCCATACAAGCTCAAGCTAAGAGGTAGATGTATGAGAGACGAGATGCAAGCATGATGAACGATTTTGACAATGCTCACCTCGACGTTCACTGTTAGGAGTGCGTCATAGAGCAAAATACACACACTGATGACTAGGCAAATGGGACGTCAGTCAACACGAGTCAATCGGGACATGTCAACAAAGGTGATGATACCGGAAGTGATTGTGATATACAGAACATGAAGAGGGATCAATGGTGTTTGCATGGTGTTCAACTGGTACAAGCAATTGAGTGTCGAGGGTCTTTGGCGAGTCAAGAAAGCACCAAGATACGTTCTTCCATGGGACTCACTTAAAGGAAATCACGCTGGAGTAACAGCTGATATCTCGTACAATTGCTCACCCCTGATCGCGAACTTGGAAGCCGAGGGTGATATTTGTATCTTTGAGATTGTTTACTTCTTTCACGTTTCGGGTTTACGACGATCCCATCATATAGTCAACCCTGAACTGAAGTTATTACTTGTGAAGGGCTGAGTGAGACTTTGCTCCGACCATCGGATGTTCAATGTTTATTAACAGAGGTACGGGTGGGTCGCTGCTACATGGGTAATATTTGAGAAGGAGGTTCAACGGAAATCTCATTCGTGGGGTTATGAAGCATGAGATGGGTGTTCTATAGTTACTCGAAGTTTTTTACGAATTATTCTTTCACTTGGCCAATGTTTTCTCAATGCTAAAAGGAGGTCGTTTCCTGTTACGAGAGTGATCGAAGCAAGAGGTAGTCCGGTAACCAGTCATTCCCTGTGACTCCAAGGGCACTCATGGCTGTCGTACGCCACGTGGCATAGAACGAGTAAACATCATTCATATTCAACATGTGGTGGGCACTTTTTATAGAGTATCAACGTCACACGGCGGGAAACGTTAGTCTAAGCAACTGACCAGTGCGACAATCCCTATTTCTACGATGCCTCGTATTCCAATGTAACCACCGGCAAAGCCTTCAAGCTTCAAGCTTCGAGCATTGGCCCTTGAATTAACAGAAAGAGCTGTTGGCCTCGGGTATCAACCGGCAATTTTTAGCAAACAAACAACGAAAATGAGAGCTTTGACATTGAGCCTGATATCTGGGAGAGGAACTAAGTAACGGCAGAGTGTGGGGTTGAATGCAGCCACATCTTTCTCGTGCTTTTGCCCCGGCATCCTCTCCTTTATTATGCTTTCTGACTGTGTCAACGATGAGACTGAAACCACCACTGCCGACGAATCTGCTTTGGACCACAGTGATGCGGAGAGGGGTGACTGCCTTTTTTTAAGCATATGTTCCGATGCCCTTGAGACTTGAACATTGAACATTGGGAATCAGCATAATGCAGCGGATGCAGCGGTTACGGATCGATCTTTACTAGTGTATATCTTACGACTGTCCACTTTCAAAGACTCGTTGGCATCACACTGAAACATAACAGTGAGACACCTTTACTGTATGTATATGACGTACGGTACCTGCGAGTTGGGTAAGCGTGGAGCGAGCGCCACTGATTTCAATTTATGTGTTTCGAGTCTGCATCAAAGACCGCCATATGCTGCTCTCGCCCACTAGTAATGTAGACATCTTATGTACAACTACTTACCACCCATCCATGTAGCAATCAGGCATTGAGCAGACTCAAAAGGTTGGTCACTGATTGTGAGATTCATGCCAATACTCGGCGAGTTTGACTCATCAATACGTTTGTCATCGTAACCAGCTAAATTTGTTGATGAGCATACGCTCCTCGTAAATACGTGCGTTTGGTGTTCTACTCAGATGAGCTGTCAACAGGGGAGCCATGTTGTTCGTGCTACTATCTACGTTGCCTCTGCTTCAGAGTAGGGCTCGGTGACTAATAGAGCTTTTCGAAATATTGGTTTGCAAACATGGTTACTAACGGGTTTGCAAACATGTCTCTAATTGTCGGCCCAATCACCGTAGTTTTGAATGTAATAAATTTGAAATTCGGTCCTCATGCCGATGATCAATCGATCGTTGCCTGACCCACTGATTGATATGTGATATTGACTGGTGCTCAGTGCTCATCATACACATCCTCGACTGAGTCCTGACATGGCTACACCAGTGAAAGGCAATTTTAATGTAGTGCTGGCTTGTTTAAAAGTACTACTTGAGAATCTCCCACCTCAACTTCCTTCTCCCCCTCTGTCACAGTCAATCTATGGCCTTTTCCTGAACTTCAAGCTTGATGAAGATTACCTTGAGAAAACTGGTGATGAAGTTGCTACTCTTGGAGAGCAGCTTGAGAGTATTTTTGGGTGGAGAGCACAGATATCTGGTGACAGAATCATCCCAATCCGAGAATGAGGTGAAGCTATTTGCAGCCTTCATCCCCTTCTCCTCAACTTCTACAAGCAGTTTCCCACCAACAACATTCTGAAGAAATGGATATGTGATATCATAGTAGGCATTGAAAAGACATATTCAATAAATGAGGTCTCAGTATGTCACTGGCTACTATTCAAGGTTGCAATTAGCTCATTGAGTCTATATATAGCTGTCATTGACATCTTCTCATACTATGGATAAATACCCTTGCTCAGATTCAGCTCAGCTGGTTGTGGCCTCTGTATGTTGCAATTGAGCATCTGTAGCTGTTGACCTAATTAACTGACACATGGTTGAAGAAACTCAAGAAATCACTCAAACTTACCAAGTTGAGAGCCTCTGCACCAGTTAATCCCTCTGAGTCTCAGGCTGTCAAGTCGAATTGTGGTCATAAGCTGGATCAACTGATGGAGAAGCTAGTCACCAAGCACTATGCTTCTAATCAGAAAACAGTTGAGAGCTGGTCATGTATTGCTACTGGTTGTAGTCATACTGGGAGCCACCAGCCTGTAATAGATCGTGTTCTCAAACATTCTGTTATCTGTGATGGATTGAAGACTAAGTACCCAGACTGCTTTGAAGCAGCTCTTAACAGGTCTGGAAAACTATCATTAAGTGCTCAGCTTTCAACAAGTGTCAAACCTGAAGCTTCATTTAGTACACCAGTACCAAATACTGCCAAAGGACAGCTACAGCTCAACACCAATCTATTGCACTGGGAAGGAGAGAAGAAGAAGCAAGCATCAAATGAGAAGCTTAAACTCGAAGCCAATCACTTGATTATGAAGTTGATATGTAGGCATAGACTTGTTCCCCACATTCTGGATAGCAACAAGTGGAAGGAATTCATGTTCCTGATTAGCTCTAGTCACTACAAGGGCACTCTGTCAACTACCTTCCTGGATAAATATATCCCAACTGAAGCTGTTCACATCACAAATAATCTGAAGACAATCCTCAAAGACTGCAGCAACCTAATATTAACATTTGATGGGACCACAACTCGATGCCCTCAGTCTTTCTACACTATCCATGTGACAACCCCCAATTGCCACTCCTTCTTCCTTAAAACCTATGAAGGTCCAGGAAAACACCATACATCTGATTGGATCATGGAACAATTAGTTAAGGTACATCATCTATTCTCACCTAGATTACCTCAAAATTAATATGCTGATTTATTGAATCTATTGGTTGTGCTAAATGGGTAGCCATCTGCTCAGACAACACAAGTGTCATGAAGCTCACACGCAAATGGATTGCACTCAAGATCCCAACAATACTTCCTGTTTGGGACTGTGTTCACCATATACAGAACACGATCAAGGATATTACTCAGCTAAATGCATTCAAAGATGTAAGTTGTGGCTTGAATGATGACTGTGAGATTGCTCATATCTGTCATGTGTTGCCTGATAGATGATCTCCCTCATGCAAAAGATCATCGGGCATTTTGGAAAGTCAAGTTATTCAATTGAGATATTGCAAGAGCACTATATTAATGCAAATGATGGTGAGGCACTCAAAGCATTCCAGAAGATCAGGAGAACACATTTTGGTACATACTGGATGGTGGCTATGTCCCTTGAGCCTGTGCTCCCCTCAATCCAGCAACTTGTCATCAATAAAGTTATTAAATTCAAGGTATGACATAGTGCTTTGTGATCATAAGAAATATATTTCTTATTTTTGTGATAGAATAAGGCAGTTCAAGAGATGTTCTTGAATCAGGTGTCAGATGCCTATAGCCAATTTGAGAAAAGACTAATTCAATACACCACCATTGTTGCTCCATTTGTAAGGTTACTGTGGTCACTCAAAGCTGCACATGCTACTGCATCTGATGTTTTCATATTCTGGATGGCCATTGGTGCAGTACTCAATGATATACTTAAGAACTCTCAAGCTAGTCTTGGAATTGAGCTGACACTTGCCTCCAATATCCAGAAAATCTATAACTGGTGCTATGAGGGATTCTTCCTCAGTGATTTATATTTCGCTGCCTTTGCCCTTGATCCATGTTTGTATTGTTCACTCTTTGTAATTATTGAAAAAAACTTATAACCCCTCATCTAGGCTACAAGTTGAATGACTTCCTTGTCCACAGTGAAGATGCTGTGCTACGTCCAACAAGCACAGCACTACCACTTGTTATTCCAGCCCTTGATCCAGCCACTGGGCAGCGACTCCGACCATCACCTGAGATGTCCTACCCAGCTGCCTTTCGTCGCGTAAAGGATTTTTTGAAGGATATGCTTCGTTCTCTATGTGATTGGGCCAAGGAGCATCCTAATGAATTACATGATTCATTATTTCGCCAGAGTCCCAGTGAACTTTCAAGGGCCCTACAGAGTCAACTTACAGCATTCTGGCATGGAGAATACCCATTTTCAGTGCCGATGATGTCTGATAGTGACCCAATGGCATGGTGGGGCTCCATGCTTAGGATTCCTCATGCTCAGGTTCTCGCAGTATGTCAGTCTTCATTTCAATTGGTACTGACATTTCTAACATATTCTGCAAGTTTCTTGCGACGCGAATTTTTTCCCTTCTAGTCAACTCAATGCCGGATGAGCGAACCAACTCACACGTCACATGGTTCAATTCACCTCTGCGGGGTAGTCAGAATGCGCGAACACTTGCAGATATGGTGAAGATTGGACAATGGCATGTGAAACACAAAGGGGTTTGTGATATTTCTCCTACTTTGAAGGGCTCCACTCATTCTTTAATAGGGGAATGCACTGTCCCTCGGGAAGAGTCAGCCCGTTGTCAAATTTCGGATGATGAAGCCGGAGCTTCTCGAGCGCCTCCAAGGAATGTCAATTCCTGGTACTGGTATCAATATCGAAGATGACAATCTCAACCCTGATGATAACATGGAGTCATCTAGTGAGAGTGAGGTTGCTGAACGTCAGCTTATTCAAGCTCAGATCTCAAACAACGAAGGGAAAAAATCAGTGCGAGAACCTCACGATGAGCTGGTTGATGATCTTCGCAGTGATCCGCTTGTTGATCTCACCTCGATTGCGCTTCGTGATATGCTCTCTGAGGAGCCTCTCGTGCCACTGACTAGTAGTAACTTGGACTCTGATGAAGATGAGGGAGCACTTATGACAAAACAAGGACTTGGGGATAACGAGACAGATGATGATCTATGGAATTGGTGAAGATTTATTTTAAAAACATGCTATGAATAAAAAACTCATGTTTCAAACAATTTCTTACATGTTTCTTATGTTTCTAATGGAATGTTTCGAAACATCGGTAACAATTTCGTATGTATTTGTATATGTTTGGAAACCTCGTAAGAAATTTTGGTGGAATTTGTTACCGAGCCCTACTTCAGAGGTCACGGGAGGTAATGTCGAGCAAAGCGTTAGTACACCTCCTCTCTGATCTCTGTTCCTCTCTCTTCAAGTTTGACTTCTCTGTCTGAGGCTCGTGCGTGGCATTCTTTCTGTTCGGCTTTTGGAAATCGTACCCAATACAGGCTGGGATCGGGAGATTGGATAGTAGTTCTTACATCTGCGTTGCTGCTTATTGGGAAAATGGACTTGAAACGATTTAACGAAGTAGGTACTATGTTCCTTCACTCTACTCCATCTCGTGGTCTCCCACAGTAGGCATTAAGCTGAGTAGGAATCAACTGAGAAGAAACTCACCTTCAGGGCCCTGGCCATATTGGCGGCGAACTTGATGGTCTTAATTATCTATGTCTCAGCCCAAAAACATCAGACTCATTTTTCCTAGTGTTCGAGAGTTTGGAAAAGAAGTACTTGCCTGATTCTGGTCGTTTTCTCCAGAGCTGCACAATAAAAATGACCTTAGAGTCAACGTATGCAACACCGTCCGGAACGTCCCGGACAGGGGGAGCAGTCGAGGTTACGGAGATGATAGCAGGGAAGAGTAAGAAGGGCTTGTATGGTTGGCTTAGTGAACTGGGTCGACGGAGTGATGAATCGGGGATACGGGAAGCAGTAACCACTCAGCTTTATACCTGGCTCAAGCATGTTATGTGTAGATATTTTACTTCAAGCGAGTAAGTGGCTATTTTCACCGGTTTGTGGCGAGAAGATTGTAAATTTGATTGTAAATTCATGGCGAATAAGCAGTACCACAAGCAGCCGAGTAAATGAAAAAAAGAAAGAAAAAAACAGCTGAATCCATCGATGATCACATGACTCGAGTTTGAGCCTTTGTTGTTGTCTTCTAAGTCCTTACATCCAGTTGGAGAATATATTACAAGCATTCGTGAGGCTGAATCCCCAGCGCCCCAAACTAATAAGCGGTATTCGCAGAGAGAGGAAAGCAGGGAGAGCGCACGGGATGGACTTCGTGATGTGGACAATGCTCGTGGAACAATGGAATTGCCTTGGGTAAGTATGTGAATACCAATTGATGAAATCCTCGAAACATTATTGCTTCCGATTTATACTTAAACTAGTATTCTCATGCTGCCCCTTCGTGTTCCCGACTTTCGGATGGTGGTGTATCATTTACGGCAGTACCGTTTGCGTTGATTTAACTCCTAGCACTGCATGTCTTGCCTTGTTCGAATGATGAGATACCTCTGAAGGCAGAAATGACCAGGTATTCCGGGATGAAGGGATGGACTTGAACGCTGTCCTGTTGTGTTCGCTGAAGTACGGGGGTCGTATGCCGGGTTCCGAGGGAGGAGCTACGCTAGGCGGTAAGTGGAAGATTTGAGAGAACGAAGTAGTAGTGTTGCTACTATGCTTAGATTGTAGATTGAACTCTTTTCTGTCAATCACTAGTTTCGAGATTATGGCCAGGTTTTCTGTTATGTGTCGTAATCACGGAAATATGTGACGTTTATCTGGGCCTCGGCTTGTTTGCGTAGTGTTTGTCAGATGAGCACAGCCACATGTTGCTTGTCTCTTGTCCTCCTCTATCTCAACTTTCTTGTCTCCTCGAGGCCGCGCATCGGTACACTCACACCAACCAACGCTATGGTCGCTTCAGGCTCTCGTATATCCCATTACTACTGGTTTATGTATGGTGTAGGCTCACTCCCTGGATCCTGACAATATGACCACGGCCGAGAGCGCTCGACGACGATACTTGAACCATAGATCGTGTTGCCACTTCTTGACCACATTTTATTAACTTTCGACGTTTGACTCCGACCTGTAAACAGGGGAGCCTTGCTTCTGCCTCAGGGGTTAAGGGAGGCCATGTTGAATGAAGCACCGGTATGTTTCCTCTCAATTCCTCCCCAACTTCGTGAACCTCAGCTCATCTGTAGACTCTTGTGTGTTACTCTGTCCACTCTGTGGTTGGTAATCCGAATGCATTTTCATACACCCTTCGTTGAATATACAGGCCCGGATTAGGTTGCATCTGCGTGACCTCACTTGACCCTGTCGTAGATCGAGGTCTGGTAGTCGATGCAAATGGTTCTATAAAGGCTCGGATAGCTCTGCCGCGGGTGACTCTAATATAATGGTACGTTCTTCGGTGGTTGGCTTCTCTCTCTCATACATTGAAACCACACGTCCTTTAGGTTGATACCGCGCATATATTTACCCTCCCTCTACCTCTCCGTGCTCCAATCCCTCAGGTCGTCTGGTTGGGACCGCTGGAGTATCGGAGCTGCATGCTGGGTTATGAAGGAAGCTGTGTCGGCTGAGTGGAGGGTTTCTGAGAACAGAGGCCTTGCTAAGCTATCAGCACCTGGTCTCGTGCGTGACTCTTCACCCTCTCAGTTGACTCATCACTCATGTCACCCTCCAATCGCACTTTCTAAGTCATACAGGCTGGGTTCACTTTGCTCGACATCTATCCGACGCGTCAGTTACTTTCTGGATTTAATACGTGGATCACCACAGTCGACAGGCCGCTTATGCATACGGTGCTTTCAAAGGCAGTATCGGGCTTTCACGGGGGAACCGGGGTTGCATGCTTGTTGAGATAGGCGATGACGATTTTCTGGCGTTCACTCGCTCTCGTAGTCCTTGTCGTTTGGCACTCCATTTAGCATCCGCATACAACTCGTTTCATGCAGACCCTTTCGTATACCCTCACCAATCTAATCGGATAATCTCTCGGACGGAGCCGGTTTCCTCTCTCAGGGTGACTTCGGGTGGCTTACGAGAGGAATTTAATCTCGTTTGATGGGTTTTGAGTGGGTCATGCGGTAGACAGCGTGAAATCATAAATGTGTTTTGTCCTGGTGCTTAGAGTTGGGTATATTTTGTCAATTCATGGTGTGCTTGTCTATTTTCAATGTCGTGGCAAGGTGTTATATGTCCCGTATCGAGATGTATCATACCCACAAAAGTTCTTCTGGGCGTCAACACGTCTATGCAGTGTTTGTGAAGGACTAGTCACTTGATCAACGCAACACAGCCACTGAGCTGCCCGTTCTCGCCCCTCGTCATATACTATCTCTTCTCTCTTTAAAGCCTCGCATTGGCACACTCGTACGTTTCGATCCTATGGTGGTCACGGGTTCTCGCTTGCCCTATTGTCGCTGGCTTATCGTTCTCCGACCACCCTTTTTGGGCCTTGATGACTATGACCGACGACCACGCTTAATACCTTGCTCAAAATTATCATCCCTGGCTCAACCCAATCCCCACAAAAAGCACAAGGCAGATACGCTGGTCTCTTAAGCCTGTGACACTTCGCCAGAATCAGACGCCGAATATTGATGGTTCGAGGATACGACACAATGGTAAACTCCACAGGGCAAGGGGGTAAAGGAGACACGACTGGAGGAGGATAGAGAATGGGGAGAAGGTGAAGGTGACAATGGATTCTCGAGCGAATACCCTGCCCGTGTGAGGGACCAGGTGAAGTGGGCCTCGATCAATTCGAGAGGTTATTTGTGAGTAGAGACAAATACCATTGAATCGATCGTACAATTGACGCCGTTTGGTAGGTTTGGCAGTGCTACGAGTGGTGTTCAACTGAGAGATGCCACTTCTTACCTTCTGAGCTCCAATCCAGTTGCTCAGCTAACTTCGAAAACCCATACTGGCAACAAAGATTGAATCGATGTCACCGTTGAAAGCAGATTACAACCGGTCCTCAGCCTGCCATCCTCCACATCCCAAGGCAGTATGGTCCGTTTCCGCGCTTCACCTGTTTGTTGGTCTCAACTCTTTTATAGGCATGTGCACAATCTCCAGTCGGTGAATACTCTGAGATCGGCAACTGTGCATGTTTTGTGTACTTCATCAGCTCTGACAAACTGGTGCTGGATACTTGATCATCGTGCCCACCTAACTCTACTGCGGAGTGTGCTGGTGGATGAGTTCGAACTGAGTGTGAATCATATCCAATGTTTACAGGTATGCAACCACACTCTGGTCCTTTTTTGTGTCTCAATTCCTCCTTAGGTTCGTCAAGCCTGGCACGCCGCCATTCGTAGCGCAATTGCTTCGTGAACATGACCAGTCTAGTACCGCCTCTCCCGAGTGGCTTGTTCATCTCTGGGGGTAGTTCCGCAGGAGGTTGAAGTTGACCGAGGAATTGTGACAGACGGAAGGCAGTTCTGTTTTTCATATTTTATAATCCTTTCTATGGACTTATAGTTGGACCCCTATGTAAACTTAAGTGCCTCATTATTGGCAACACCCAACGCTAGCTCATTACAGGATGGAACATGTTCCAAGAGGTTGAAAGTTCGAAAGCTATGTTAATTTACTACTCTGGTATAACGACTTCTTTTGGGACACTTCGGTGGACTACCCATGTGCGGAGGGCATTTTGAGCAATCGATCCCAGATATACAGTACCCACCTGCCGCACCTGCCTGGATAGTATACCAGCCACAAACTTACACGGTGGGGGGAGCATCAAGCTCTACCTGAACTGCACGTACTAGGCGAGATGTGTTTCCGTTATTCTCGTTCAGTCCATGGTGTCTCATCCCGAGATACAGACGGGCGGCCTGAGAATGACGAGATCATTAGACTGAACGTAGACCAAGTGCTCAAGCACTAACCAAGAGCGGAGTGAACATCGTGCATATCCTGCAGTATTACCCTTAATCGCATGTGGAACAGGCAATCACAAACCAAAGTGATACTTACATGATGAGCGATAGCCTCATATACTCGAGTTCAGATACCAAGTCAACGACCAGGAAGCATGGGAAGAAAACTGCCATGAGATGAAATCCGTCTCAGCTCAATTATAGTACCTTGTTAGACACGGAGAAATGGGGAGGGAACGAACCTGTAGCACTGAAAGCAGACGAGAAAATGAGTTGACATTGCTTCAAGGTCGAGGAAGGAAAATACTGACACAAAAAAATACAATGAACTCTGCCGAAGGAGTATATAGAACGTTGGCAGCTGTTTCTGAATGGAAGGAAGGGCATTCAAGTTCAGATGAGAGTAAGCTCCAATTTGACGAGCAGCAGCCCTGAATTGTTTATAGGTGATGACGAAGTAATAAACTGTATGTATACTTTTGTGAGTAAGGGTAGTGAGTCAGAAGATTGCTTCCCAACCTTGCGCCATACCTCCGGTTAAACTCATGTTGAGGTGGATTAGATCAGGAGGTCCGACTCAGCTGGTTCCAAAAATGATACTTACGCGGGGAAAATATCTCGTAATCGTGAGTCGCGATTGGCTACTATGCCGCAGCCTCTGAAAGGGTCGGTATCAACAACGGTTGTGTAGTGAATCTTAACATTGTCGATCATGACGCTAGTGATGAGAACCTTTAGGAACGAACATCAGTGCTACTTTACATCTATAATTCTCATTCGCTCATTACCATGGTTTGTACTATGGAAGAAATCATAAGTGAACATAATATTGTAATGGCGAAAGAGCTCACTAATGTAGATGAACCATGTAGCAATGCGAACTGTCGAGGATGGATGTTAAGTATCGAATGTATTGTTAGAGACGGTCTTTGAATTAATGCTCAAGCGCTCACCCCGTGGTCGTTCCCGACATAGCGCATCCAAGCAGAGAAGCATCATCACATCGGGAATAGTGATTGAGATGACATTGTATCTAGTTATTCACAAATCAGCCTTTGTTCTGATTGACAGTGTCAAACATACTTACAGACCAAACCAAAAGATTTGCCAGGTATGGCACCTATGAGGACTACTGAGGAAAAGCAACAGAAGAACCAGACGATGTATACTCACAGCTGCGAAGGGCGAGAGTGGTTCGGCAATTCCAAGTTCGAGAAAATTCAGAATAAATGAAGTGACTTACATGCTCTGGTACACGAACAACGTCCGTATAGACTGTAGCAATCACTGCGGTTAGGGCTGAAACTCAGTCGGAGGGAAGGTCTGACCAAGTAGGTTGATACTGGCTTGCATAATGAGCGAGACCGCGGCGACGAGTTTACAGAATGAGCTGAGCTTACCAAATCACAGCCAGAAAGAAGTAACGACAAAAGAGGTAAAGGATCTTGCTAACGGTCCAACGTTGTCTTATTGCCAGTACATCAGCAAAAGAGACACACTGGAAGAAGCAGATATTCACTGCCATATGAGCTCAATCTAAGAATAGATGATATGAGAAATTTAATCCGAGGGTGCAGACCGACCCTCACAGTACTGACCTCGAGGTCTACCGTGAGAATTGCATCGTAGAGTGAAAGACATAAATAAGCAACTAGAGGAGCAAGATGTCAGCGCATCATCTTAGAAGTCTCGACATGTCTCAAAAGACGGGCACACCTGAGGAAATTGAAATGTGCTGAAAACGACTGAGAAGGATCATGGGTGATGTTTGCGATGCTTGCATGACATTTGAGAGACAGAGGTCTGAGGGTTAAAGAGGTCCTGGCTGAAGTACGTGGATTAAATGAATGCCCCGATACTTGATCTTGCCCATACGGGCTTGCGACAATTAGATCAGTAGATACTAGAGACGTTTCAGGCTCGACTCCTGTCAACGACAGTAGAAAGGATTCAATTGGTGAGTTTGAACCGCCGCGTAAATCGATACTAAACAGCACGATTTAGACTCGTGAATAAGTCACAATCAGACAATTCAATTGAATTCAGACTCGAGACCGCTCAACGATTTTGTTTCACAATTAATGTCGATTCCCAGCAACGGCAATTCAAATTCGTTAATTGAATCATTACTACCGTCGTTGAGAGGAGTCGAGCCTGAAATGTCTCTAGTGAGAGCGATCGGTGTGGACAACTTCCCGAGCTACAAACTTAAAATTTTAGCATGGGAGTAGAGTCCTCGGGTTCCTTTACATGACGCGTGAGTTCTAGGATGCGTCATGACTGGCTACAACACGCAGTCAACCTTGGACATGGACTATGCAGCAGATTTCTTAACAGAGACGGGTCATTAACTAATGGCCATTCAAATACCCAGGCCCAGGTCCAGTCTATAGCAAGAGGTTCAAGAGAATTGCGATGTTATCAGTACCACATTTCTTGTTTTTAGAGTGCTCGTATCTGGGATTATTCTACTTGGGAACCCGGTTTCTCACAACAGTCTTGTATCTGCCAATTGCAGCAACAGCTTGCTTATTGAGCACAGTCATCTAATAATCTTGGCGTTGCCCCACCGGCAACATAACTATGACAGGAAATTTCTTTAGGCATTGAGTGTTAACCAATGATTTCGCTTTCGCCTGAGAAGAAGAATGAAGACCTGACTAGGAGTTCCGCCATTGATGAGTGTCACGGGGCCTGACTACATAGCCACATTAGCACGTATGCATTGGGCGTTCTCGCTCTTCCATTTCATGGAATTTGACTATTCAGAAATTGACCTACAAGTAGAGAGCTATCACCATCGCCATCGATCTGCTACAGCACACATCGAATGCCGCACTTCGAAACCACCACGCAGGGCACATCTACTAAAGCTTCTTGAGTTGACGTCTCAGTGCCATACTTACCAAGGGCAATTACACGCCATTCATAGTGACTTACATTCCACATTACTATAGCTTGCCCGAAGGTCGGACGAACATTTCTATCTCCCTTTCCACTAGGTCAGTCACCACTACAACCTCTTCAGGCAAGCCACTAATAGTATCTGTTGGTTCTCGTGAGACTCGGGTATCATTATTACGGAAGTGTAGCGGCTATGGGACTTTATCTCTACCACGCAATTCATACTGTACTTCTCGAGGGCGACGATTATGTATGTCTTCTAACTATACATTCTTG
>KQ962753.1:9298-33935 GCA_001563735.1 Leucoagaricus sp. SymC.cos
CCTGCCGATTCTTCCAGATAGGCCAGGTAGCAATAACAGCAGCCAGTTTATTATGTGTTAAGTTCTAAGATGAGATATGGAGGGAATAGACATGGAAGGGTCGGAAAGGGTTGGAGATGATCAATGCAGAGACAGAGACAGAGACAGAGGCACAAGATCGGAAGGAGTCGGGAATGGACCTTGGCTTCAGCTTATGTGCTGTGCCGTTCCACTGCCAATAGTCCAATTTAGGAACAAGAGAGAAAGGACTTAGAGGAACTTTAGAGGACGAGATAGTTTAAAGTTGGAATAATCAAAAGCATTGAACTAAGTTGATTATCAGACTGGAGAATACATGAACAGTAATCTGCTACTTATATACCTATGGAAAACATCAGAAAGTGATAAACAAGAAGGTAGAATAAACAGAAAACTATGCGACATGACGAGCATGTGATAGAGATGACAAGGAGATAATGAAGTTACATGACATAGAATGAAAAGTGAGCATATAGAGGAAAATGGGTGGTGACATATGAAGTATGAATGAAATCATAAAAGGTGGGTGTAATATAAAAGGAAATGTGAAGGTGGAACAGAAACCATTGGTATTGAGCAGAAGGATATAGAAAGGAATAAGAACTAATAATCAATGGAATAAGAAGTGAACGGAATCGAAAGGGGGATAAGCAGAAGCGTGCGGGATTATTTGAAAACAAATAATACACAAGGAAATGATAAGATATAAAGCAGTAGGAATAGAAATGGAATAATGCAGAAGCAGTCAGTATTAGTCAGGTTTGTCCAGAAAAGTATGAGTTGTAACATTATGCCCCTATGGGCCTGATTACTGTGGTTATAACTGTCTGGGCTCTATGCCCCGCAGGCACTGCTACCAGATTGATCCCAAGGTATTACCAGAGGCATATGGCATGGCACATTGACTGGGGCTTAGACCAGTTTCCTTGATCTGGAGATTGGGTTATGCCTACTAATGACCCAAACTATGGAGTTCAACTGGATGTACCAGATCTGAACAGATGGAGGGTGTTCTGTCCCAAAGCATGCAGTCTCATATGGGTCAGATTGTTTTTACCCCAATTCCCTCACTTATCATGTCCTATTTCAGGTAAGGCCAGCAATATATCTCCAATTAAGCCCCTTCACCAAGGAGCACCCCACTGTCAGCTGGTATATCAGACTTGGATGGAGCACACACATATACCACACTGTTACAGTGTGACTGTTAGTGCATAATACAAGGCACAGCTGACAAGTCAGGTTACCCTTCAAAGAGCCCTTCCTAGCAGGTACTGGAAGCTAGCTTAAACCCTGGAGGATGCTAGTGACTGCATTGAACCAGAATCACCCAGGCCCTTATCCAGACTACACCCCTTCATTTCAGTGTTACCCAGATTATTGCTAAGCAATCATGCTTTGCACACTAGTACACCCAACCTAGGCCAGGTTTAAACCCAGGACTGCACAACATCAATAAGCACACAACTAGCAGGAATTAAACCTACATCCAACTGCATACAAACTGATCAACCATATAGCTGACTACATGCTCATGTTTTTCAGCAGCTGATTCATGAGCTATATATCATAGGCTATTGGGGCAGCTGCTATGTCTCTCTCGAAGAACAACTTGCAATCTTTCTATATGTTTCACTTACTGGCCTGACTATCTGCAATACTAGAGAGTGTTTCCAATGAGCTAATGCAACAATTTTCTTGGAAGTTATATTACTTTTATTAATATAAAACAGATCTATTGTCTAACATGAAGCAGTTATTTTCATCAGATGCTCTATGCTTTCACTTTTCCTTTATTTTATACTAAATAAGTCAAATTATTCAGTCTTATAGATCCACCTCCCATTGAACTCAAAAATAACTTTAAATTATGGCCATACTTCAAGCACTGCCTTGGTGCTATTGATGGAAGCCACATTCATTTAGCATCTCTCTCTGACAGTCTGTGAGAATTATGCCAAAATCAGAAAGGATTTCTCTCACAGAATTGCTTATTTGCATGTAGTTTTGATCTTCAATTTACATATATATTGACTAGATGGGAAGGCTCAGCATCTGATGCTTGAGTTTATGAGAGTGCAGTCAAATCAGGAAATTTGCAGATTCCAGATAATCACTATCTACTTGCTGATGCTGGATTTCCAAATCAGCAAAAACTACTTATTCTATATCAGGGTAAATGCTACCATCTTGCAGAATGGGGTCAAGCCTGACTTTGGTAAAGATTAACTTCAAGCTTCTTAATTTCTATTAACTGACACTGAGTTTAATACAGTCCACAAGACTGTGAAGAATTGTTTAATCTTAGATATGCTCAAGCACAGAATGTCATTGAGTGTATCTTTGGTGTTCTCAAACATCAATTCCATATCCTTCTCATTGGCCCAGAATACAGTCCTCAAATTCAATCATATATCCCTACAGCACTTGCTGCTATTCACAATTTTATTCATATTTATGACCTACAAGAGGGTCAACTACCAGGTAGTAGGAACCAATTTGACCTTGGAGTCAATGCAGGTGACTTCTATGTTCGGGATATTGCTACAGTCAGCTTGACAGCAGCAGCACAAAAGCAAGAATTAGACAATTGATGGGATAGAATTGCTCAGGATATGTGAGATGATTATCAACTTATTTTGAAAGCAAGGAGAGGAAATATAGATCATTATTTATATAACATCAAAAACAAAACAGAACCTCTAGTTGGAAGTAACACATGGACAGGAGATGAGAGAATAGGTAATATTATTGAAGTAAGTGAGATCATGAATATAGATTAACATACAATATAGAGACAAGTATAAGAAAGATATGTCACTGAATGTACTATATAACCTTAATCAGATCTCTGACATGCTAGATCAAGAAGATCTCCCAATATCTCAGTACTCAACTCTCCACAATAGACTATAGCAACAACATCCTCAATTTGCAGTAGTTTAGTTGTAGCAACAACATCCTCAATTTGCAGTAGTTTAGTTGTAGCAACAACAGTCAAAGGGATAGCAGTTGGAGAGGTAGTAGTTATAGGAGTGGTGGTCGAAGAAATAGTAGTTGAAGTAGCAGCAATTGAGGAAGTAGCAGTTGAAGTAGCAGTAGTCAAAGAAGTGACAGTTGGAGGAGTAACTACAGAGATGACAGATGATGAAACAGATATTGCATTCAAGAATGAAGTCATTATTGTAAGAAAATCTGGCCAACTTAGCATAGATGATGTCAAAGCTGTACTTAACATGTGATGAAGTACAGCCTCATACCTTTGTGCAGGGAGGGAAGGAAGTATCAGTGTTACATTCAGATTTTGAGCACAGTATATATGAATCACAGTCTTTTCCTCATTGCTCAGATTCAATTTCTTGACAATCTTGGTAGTCATATCTATGCAGTTGCCACTCAAAACTATTCAAGCACTATCAATAGCTGCAGCCATTGATCCAAGCAAGCTAGACACAGAATTCATTGAGCTAATAACAGCGACCTGCCCTGTTGTCAGAAGAAAAGTAGCCTTGTTCGATAAAGTGGAACATTTCACTGATAGATGTGATTCTATTGATAGATCATCAATATCATCATGAGCTAACAGCTTATGTTTGCCTTTTTCAGAAGATGGAGCAGATGATTGGATTGACAGAGGATAGAATGTGGTGTCTTGGGTTAAAGAAAGGTCATTATTAAAGTCAATAGCCATGTTGTCACTTAAAGCAGAAAATAAGTTCTTGGAGGGGATGGGAGATTGACTTGTTACTATGAGAGTGGGTGGAGAGCTTTGCAAGGATGAGGCAGCTATGGGAGGTCCAGCAGGAGGTCCAGCAGTAGTAGAATACAAGATATATGGTGTATATAGAGCATGAGAAGTACTACTAGCCCCATGAGATTGGTGAAAAAAGGTCAGAGTGTGAACAATGTTGACATCATGATCAAGGGAGGACACTGACTTTGGAGTACTGATGGATTGTTGACAAGCAGATGCTGGTTTATGTATAAACTGCCCAGTTGCACTTGAATGCTCAGCTATAACATGCATCTTCTTGAAATATGGCCAACATTGGCCCATATACTGATTACACCCTGATTTCACCTGTCCATTGCCCTAGTTAATGATCAATGTGAAGACATGAAGCAAAAACAGTATGTACTGTACTGGGCAATCCCTCTACATATTTTATAAATTGCTCGAGATTAGCACTAGTATACTTGAGCAATTCTAACATCAAAGCATTCCCCCCTGCTTCTGACTTGGCCTGTTGGAAGTAAAGAATTGCATTGTATGTTGCTTTTACTCATTGATTATCAGCTGATAAGAGAATAAATAAATATACCTGACTCATATTGGTGTACTGCAATTTCACTTATGTAAATGTCAAGTTGAGAGTGAACTTTGTGTTGAGATGAGTAGCTGCAGCATTGTGAACTGATCGCATGAAGTTTCCACCATCAGATTCATGTTGGCACAAGTAATAGAAATCAACTATTTCGGAGATCTGGTCATCAGTGAGCAGTCTGTTAACAGATTTACTCTTAGTCTTCTTGGCAGGCTCTGGAGCATCTATAGGAAGCAAAATAGACAGCAGCTCCTGATTGAGCACAGGAATAATATTGAGTAAGCCTTCAGCAGTAGCAAGGATGAGTGACAGACAGGAATTGAAGGATGTGAGTACCAGTGGGTCACTTAAAAGAGTTATAGACACAATGTGTGAGCTTGTAAAGGGGCTGTGCAAATGGTCACTATCACATTCAGTCTCTGACACAAGCTGGTAAATGGCATTCTTGGTGGGCCAAACAGTTTATTTGAATCCTCAAGTAGGACTCTTGAATCACATTGCTGCACAGGCTCTAATACTATGTTATCTAGTGGATTGTGACTGCTAGTATGCACATACTGAAATTTGCAGTCTTCCTGTTATTTATCTCTCCTGGCCCTTGGAAAAGCTACCATCAGGCAATGAGCTCTTTGCCTAGTGTGATTTCCACTGTCTGGTATTTGTGAGTCATAGCTGTGAGTCATGGTGCTGTATGTTGTTAGTCAGGGGAATTGGTGGTGCACTAATTTACGCAGTGATCTATGATCTGGTCTCTAGTGGCTATACTCTTCTCTTATTGTCTGTTGACTCTGTGTCTCCTTGTTCAGCACTGGCAATCACACTAAAACCAGCTATAATGCTGCATGCATTGTTTACTAGCATTACTGTGACTGCTTCTCTGATTCCAATACATCTAACAGAAATAGTAGTCATCAGTCTTGTTAGTAAGTAATTATTTAATTCAGGCTATATCCATATAACTTATATGATGGTGCTCCTTACCACCATATACATTCCCATCACTGCAATGTCACCATCTCTCCAGCCAGGTTTCCCAAAGTGAATATCCACCAAATAACCTAAATGCCAACTTGAACCTTCTTTGATGTGTTGACCCCCTTCTCCAAGTTATTATTACTAGATGATCACACATCAGAATCAACACCAATCAACTCAATATTATGAGACTTGCACCTCACTGATGAGAGGAGCAAGTATATGACACCTATATACCTCTCTAGAGGTATATGGCTTAAGCATCTGCATGATTCCCTGTTTTGCACCTGTGTATGCAGGGCAGTTCTTAATCATGTGCCTATTGGGGAGTTTAGATGTCAGTTTAATCTTTTCTGTGATCACTTCTGCCCTTGTAGGTCTACCAATTGGCAGACTTGCGAGCATGTCCTCACTGAGTGTAGTAACTTTGGTGGCTCTCAGCACTTTTCTAAATGCTGGAAGGAGCTGTTGGACTTCTGCAAGGAGAACCCTAGGTGTTAAGTTCCAAGACAGAATAGAGAGGGAATAGATGCAGAAGGGTCAGAAAGAGTCGGAGACAATCAACACAGAGACAGAGACTGAGACAGAGGCACGAGATCGGAAAGAGTTGGGAATGGACCTTGGCTTCAGCTTATGTGCTGCACCATTCCACTGCTGGTAGTCCAATTTAGGAATACAAGAGAAGGGACTTAGAGAAAACTTGAGAGGATGAATAGTTTAAAGTTGGAATAATCAGGAATGTCAAACTAAGTTGATTATCAGACTGGAGAATACATGACCATAATCTGCTACTTATATACCTATGGAAAACATTGGAAAGTGATAAACAAGAAGATAGAATAAACAGTAAACTATGCGATGCGACAGGCATATGATAGAGACAACAGAGAGATAATGAAGAGGAATGACATAGTATGAAGAGTGGGCATAGAAAGGGAAATGGGCGGTGACATATGAAGTAAGAATGAAATCATAAAAGGTGGGTGTAATATAAAAGAAAATGTGAAGGTGGAATGGAAACTATCGGTATCAAGTGGAAGGGCATAGAAAGGAATAAGAACTAATAATTGATGGGAATAAAAGGTGAACGGAATTGAACGGGAGATAAGCGGAAGCATGCAGGAGTATTCGGAAACAAATAATATATAAAGAAATGGTAAGATATAAAACAGTAGGAAAAGAAACGGAGTAATGTGGAAGCAGTCAGTAATAGTCAGGTTTGTCCAGAAAAGTACAAGTTGTAACACTAGGGCATTCTCCTTTACACATCTCCCTGTGGGATAACAACAGTGTGGCCACTCTTCAGCAGTTACTAAGTTCTCTGGGATCTGCTTGGGTCTTAGAGGGTCTGGCATTGGCTGCTGATAGGGGCTATGCTAGCTTGGTCTTAGTACATGATGTTTGTAGATGCTGCATTGTGGGCAAGGATGTATTACCTGCCTCTCTATTCATCTCTAGATGGAGAGAGGGCCTATCTTTTGGTACAAGCTACCATACTCAGCTGAGCTGTGAGAGATTATTTTCTTGTAGATTACTGTAGATACTTCTTTGTATTTGCAACTGGACTGCTATTGTGCACCAGTATACAAATTTATGAATTTAATATATATATATATATATATATATATATTATGAGACTTGTTTCATTGATTAGACAGTTGAATCCAATGTCAGACTAGTGCTTTGGTTTACTACTCAGAAGGTTGTAATCTCATTGTTATGATATGCCATGAACTGGTGATCATGTTCTGGAGAGCACTGAATAAAGATGAGGTTGAAGGCTATTCCTGCCATTTATATCATCTAGAGCATTTGAATTAGTTCATATGCTCTTGTGATTGGTGATTCTACAACCTACTGAGTTATCCACCATGTAGAGAGTGGTACTTTCTGCTGTAGTTAATTCCCAGACAATGAGCACAATAGCCATGTATGCAGCTCCAGACTTAGCAAAGACAACAATGATTCAGTGAAGATATTGCAGCCAGTCCTCAGACTTGAAAAGCTTAGTCTGAGATCTCTCAACTAGCCAGATATGTCATATCAATGTATCTGTTTAAACTTGGTGTCACTATGGGCTTCACTATGCAAAGATAAAGCCTATCTGTTGTCATGACATTCTGAGCAGAAACTGTAGAGCAGAAAACCAGAAGTGTGATCTGAAAAGTGTGAAAGGGTTTCAGATCTGCCACTATGACTAGTCCCCATACAGCTCTAATTATTGCAAACACTCTAAGGCTATTTGCTATATGTGCCAGATAGAGAAGAGCTGATGGGATAATAGCAAGTCAATGATGACCATAAATAATCTAACACCTGTATATCTAGTTTTGTATGAGGTAATCAGGCAGAAACTATTAAATCATTAATTTCTCATACTAGGATGAAATCAGTCATCCAGGCTTCAATAGCTATATTCACTGGCTATTGATTAATGGAGTCAGCATGGCCACTATATTGACTAGGGAGCAGTGCATACTACAGCAATATTTGTCCAGTCTATCAGTGACATGAGGATTTCTAAGAGATTGTTCAAATATATAAATGCATAGAAATTGTGTGAGAAACCCATTGCTATGTCAAGTGAACAAGCAATAAACAGAAGGAGTGCAACTATTGCCATCATCCAGTGAATCTTGCTTGGGCAATGCCATTGCTCTTTTTTTCCCCTTCCTATCATGAGAAGGACATGAATAGAGCCAGTACAAGTCACTAGAAACATACCATAGAAAACTGCATCACAGAAAACTCCAGTGAGCTGTGCAGCAGTGAGAGAAAGAGGCATGATACCAGAAGGAGATGCTCACTGAGAGATGTCAAAAGAAAGACTATGAACAAGGACTCAGAACTAAATAGCTTATATATCACATTCTTTTTATCTGTAGTGAGTTTGACAATAATACTATAGAGGTGCCATGAATCCCATGATGTAGCTATTGCTGTTGTGGATTCTAAGATTGACATCAATTAAGTTAATGATGAGAACATTAAATTTGTGCCAATTACTGAGTAATTGTGAATGTTATCTGTTATATATAATACTTACCTTAGTTCCCACTGATTGGGCTGCATGGATCACTTTTGTTATAATTACCATTGTTTGACAAGCACAAGTCATCTATCTAACTATAGTACAGCTCAGGCTCAGAGACTATTATTGTCATGATAGTCTATTTGTGTTAGGATGGAAGTATGAGACATAGATACTGTACAATTTTTGGAATTTAAATGGTAGACATCAAATACTACTCAAAACATTCCTTCCTTCTGTTATCTCTATCAGTGACAGTAATTCTAATTCTAATTTTATATAGTCTACTCTATTCTCTCCCTTTTCTCAGAGCCAAATACTCTCTTTAATAATATCTAGACAGATGGGAAGTTGAATAAGATAAGATATTTACACTTATTAGCAGATAGGTTGAATAAAATGGACTGGTAATCTTCTTGAAGAAATATAAATTGTTAGTAGACCTCATAATCAAAAAAGGCTCTATCTCATTTAAATAGTCATAATTGACATCTGTAGCAAATACTTACAAAGTATAAGTAGCAACTAAACTTATTGAACCTCTTTAACCTTTTCATTTCATCACTGCACTAATCCTCTAATTTTGCTCCATCAACTTGCCTAATGAAAGCCTAAAGAACTCACTTGACAATAAGGGATATGAGACTCACAGAGAAGAAGACATGCTGAGTATATAATATTTATGCTTTAATAATAGCATGTAAGTGCCAGATACACTGCTAAATTACCTCAAGTTACTTAAGTTGTTTGGATCCTTAAATATGGTAATTTTCTGCTGTCTTCTACAAGACATATATAGTAATGCCTATTCCCTGTAGAGAAGACTGTAAAAGAGTGTAATGAAAGGCTTGTGATCAAAACACTTAGTGAGCATGCTATTAGCTGCAGCATCTCTTGTACTGCATGGTTGGAGCAATCTGAGTTAAGTTTCAACTATAACTTTTTAACAATCATGAGCAGTTATTGAGATATTAATTTATTTGACTTTACTTGACTGATCTCCAAATTAAGCCACATTTGCACTCTTTTATCTATGATATACATGTCACACTAGATTGTGGTGTTTTTTTTTTTGGCTTTTCTCCAGATCCATGATGTTACTACTAGTACAAGTGATATTCATCAACCTGCTAGCTGAAATCCAAGAAAAAATTATCAATCTCATAAGGGCTTTTGAAAGAGATTAGTTGATTAGAACATTGATTATTTTCAGTTGTTACTTACAAATGCTATCTATACCCTTCTCAATCTATATATTATCTCTAAGTATCTTGAGTTTCTGGTCACTCTTGTTCTCCTTAACAAGTTGACCATTTGCACTGCAGATTTAAAGGCAATCCTCTCAGCTAATACCAGGATCTTGAAGTAACTATATTTACTGGGAGAAGCTCAGTGTTCTGGGAAGTCTCATATTGTTGCTCCCACTGAATGATCTATAGCTATAGTTCACAATTTTAAATACTCTTGTCTCTTAGCTTATAAGACTTTGGACCCTTTAGTATGTCCTAGATTAAATCTCTTTATTATACTATACTTGATATCTACTGTTTAGTTAGCTTCATGAGGTTAACAGTAAAGGCTGTCTATCACAAGAAGTTAAGAAATTGGCTAAATCTTTTACTCATCTACCAAGTCTCCATTCACTTGACCTGACACTACATAATAACATAGATAAACTATACATAGATATTCCAATCAAACTAATAGCTCATCCAAACTTCTGTTTCCTATACTTAGAATAGACTACAGAACAATGACTAATACCTGATGTCTTGTTATGATTCTCCAGTGTTCTAACAAGAAGTCCAGACTCTCATTCACTTTAAATTAGGAGAAAGATGTTATGCCAGCTATATTTAAAGAGATATTTAATGGCATGTTAAAAATATCACATCTTCTGCAAGTTAAATTGTTTTGAATGAACCTCTTGAGTACCATACAGATTGAACTCAAGAGATATATACACTACCTCTGGCACCTCAAAAAGCTAGAGATAATATATTACCTATGTCCTGTGTCATATGATCAAATAGCTACAGAAGAGATCTGTCAGATACTGGCTAATGAAAACATTTTCATTAAATATATCACCCTCAGTACCTTCAGTAATCCTACAGTCTTTGATTATCTGGCCTTCTTCAGTGGCATAGAACATGTCTTCCTACAGTCACTGATATAACCCTCAGCAGGCACAGAGATATTATTTATACCTCAGCTAATTGATTGCTTTTTCTCTGTAGTCTTATTGCTATATGTGGAGAGTTTGAGACATCTGAGGATTGGAGAAGGCTGGGTGACTGAATGGTCAATGCATTTAGAGGAGCAATATTTGCAGTCAATTACCAGATGCTAGCAGCTAGAATATATTTGTTGCTGAATTATGATTAGATCTGAGAATGTGGGGATATGGGATGCAACCATTCTGGTATGTAAAGTATTTCTCCATTGCTGATTTGATATGTCATTGATATATCAGTAGTTCAGTTAAGCTGGCTGGAAATATCTTTGCAGCTCCCAAGGCTGCAATAGTTAGACTATCCTTTTTTATCCATAAAAAATTATACCTCAGTAGCAAATGCAACTATGACAACTATGAAGATTGGGAGGTTTGCAAAAGAAGTCATGTAGAGGTTCAAGTCTGAGTTCAAGGTGTATTTCAAAGTTTAGGTCAATTTTGATACTAGTGACTGTTACACACTACTATAGCACAAACTCTTCAAATGGACTGAGATAGTAATTCTGGGGCTAATGATAATGATAACATAGTCTAATAGACTCTAACATATAGGCACATAAAACTTAACTGTACTCTATGAGCAATTAAATGAACAAATGTCTGAGATAAATTATAAGAGAATAGAGGGGTGGAAAGCTTTATTTGAAGAGCAGAAGTTGACTGCATAGCAAGAGACAAGTGCTCATCCAACAAAGTAACATATACATTCAATATGAACACACTCAATATTGTGAATCCAAACTCAAGACAGTCCTCGACATCATTCAGTAAACACTGCAGGGCAGATTTCTAAACATTGGGTATAGGAACATATTTACATTTGATATTGCAGTCATAGGCTAGATAAAGGTAAGTGAGTAGGTACTTGGCTGAGAGAGCTATCAGAAAAGTGCTGAATAGCTGTTGTGGACTATGGATAATATCTAGTATGTTCTCTCCATAGTGGCTACATCAGGAAGATGTCTAAAACTTTTACTTTGTCTTTCAGCACTTTGACTTTTATAAATGTCTTCATTGTGTCTTTATCTTTCTGTGTCTGTCTTTGTCTTTTTACACATGTCTTTGTCTTTTGTTCACATCTTTAGAATTTTCTGAAGGTACTCATCTATTTCAGGAAAAAGTACATATAAAAATGCTTAATATGATTGGTATATAATGGTCAAATGAGTGTAAGAATTCAGCAAAACAAGTTACATATGCAAGGGTTGAACCCAAATCCCCATGAAATTGAGCATATAAGCCTTTTGCCATAGTGCTGAACATATTTTTGGAGCAGAAAAACATTGTATATGCCATTGAGTAATGGTAGCCTCTCAGCTATTTGGCTACCACTATGGCAGTCACCACAACAGCCTACAATGTACTTAGAAATTCCAAAGCTCTTCTCTGTCTTTCAAATGTTCTTTTTGGCTGTCTTTTCTGGAAAGATATGAAAATTTTAAAAAGAAAGATACATAGCTTTTGAAAGACAATGAAAGGTCTTTTAGTCTTTCAAAAGACCAGAAAGTACCCTCCCAAGTTTTCAGTTAACTGCTGATGTAATGTTGGGAGACACATCAAGATAGATGAGACAGACAAGGATGGGGAGAGCTCCCATTGAGGCTAGGTCACCACTAGTATTATCTAATAATTGGCAGTATAGTAAGTAAACATGGTTATAGAACTGTACAGAAAACTCACAATTTCTTATGATGTTGAGCTCAAGTTGAGTTAGCCAGTAACCAAATGACTTAATGAAACATCTGACCACAGCCAAATCCAAATCATCTTCATATGAGAGTTGCATGCTTTCCAGAGACTGTATATCATTGCATGGATCTTCAGAGACCAACTCAATCATAAGGGCCATGGTGTCATATCCTCTGATTACCAAATGGTTGAGAAAAGAGAAGGTTGCTGCTGAAGGGAGGGCCACCAATAGGCAAAGAATTCTGTTCAAAGTCTTTTGAAATCCTTTTCATATCTGTAAAATAAGAAAAGATGTTGATCAGGTCTAGCTGCTTGAGGCTGGGAAGCCAAGCAAAAAGACAGAATGGAAATGGCAAGTGATTTGCTTGGTGAAGGTAAATTTCACATAGGCAGAAGAAGATGGTTCATGAATGCTGTAAATCCCAGTATTAGAGAGTCCACCAGCTAAAAGGGGCCCAAGAGAGATAGAGTGCTTGGAGATTGGGAAGCTGCACTAGGTCAGGCAAGAGTGAGTGGTACAGAGGGGTGATCAATGAAGGGCAGTTCAATAGCAGATACCAATCATCTAGGTCCAACTGAATTTCTTTGATATAAGAATACAACTAATGTTAAACCTCAAGATTGGGCTGGGATACTAAAAGACGTAAGACATCTAGTCAGGGATCTTCCCAGGAATGAAAGTTCTCCTTGATGCAGAGCTATTTGAATATCAGTTTCTAGCAACCATGCAGGAAGCAGCATGAAACTGCAGCAACATTGGCAATAGTTTGTTTATTGACATATTTCTAGCAGAAGACCACTATAAAGGTGCTCAAGTATAGTTGCAAGTTCTGTCCAAGCTCAGCAGATTGGATTCATTCATCTGATGCCATAGCAAAGAGAGCAAGGAGATAGAAGGAAGAACAGAGATGACATTGTCAACCAATTGCTGACAGACACTATTTTAAGGGCTTGAGGTTGGAAATTAGCAATGACCCTGGTGTATGACTTGCACTTATGATATTACTAAAAGATAAGTACAATCTCAGTAACTTGTTAGACAGATGAGAACTATATATTGAGTACCTGAAAGATAAGTACAATCTCAGTAACTTGTTAGACAGATGAGAACTGAGGTGCCTGTACATGCAGTCATGTATTTATACTGTGAGTGGTGTGGAACAAGAGCTGAAAAACACAAGACGAACAATGACAGTCTAGTAAAATATTCTAAGGGTCAATGGTAACAATAGGAAAATATGTCCAGCACATCTAGTATTAACAGTGCCCACAAAACCATGGCACACATGCTGTGTAGACTGGTACATGCTTGTGCTCTAACACTCCCCCTCAAGCTATAGCTAGACCTAGTGCATTTGCGAAATGCTTAACCTTCAGGAAAGGAAGGGCCTTTGTGAAAATGTCAGCAACCATTTCCACAGTCAGGCAATAAACCAAGTGAATTTGGCCCTCTTCAATCATCCATTGAATGAAGTGATAACAGATGTCAATGTGCTTGGTATGAGGATGGAATTGGTAGTCACTGGTGAGCACAATTGTGGACTGGTTGTCAAAGAAGAGTGTTGTGGTAGGAAGTTGAGATGCAAAGACCTGAGAAATAAGGGAATAAAGCCACAAGGCTTCTTTTATAGCATAAATGGCACCAACATATTCTGACTCAGTGGTGGATAGCATGATAAGCTCCTGTTTCTTAGCGCTCCAAGAGATAGCACCACCGTTAATCATGAATGTGTACCCAGAGGTGGTGCAATGGTCTTTGGCCATATTACCATCAGCATCTGTAAAGCCTTTGAGTTTGTCTCTGCTGCTGCCATAAGTAAGCCATAAGTTATGTGTTCCCTTGAGATAACAAAATATCCATTTTACAGCTTCCTAATGAGTATCACCAGGTGCTTTTGTGAAATGTGAAAGAACCTGGACAGCATACATGATGTCAGGACAGGTTCCAAGTGCTGCATACATAAGCTTCCCAACTACCTTCTAGTATGGGATCTTAGCCATACGAGCAACTTCAGCAGTGGATTTCAGTGAGTGGTCAGAGGTTAGTTGCATTGAGGGGTCTATAGAGATGCTGAGAGGCTTGGCATCTTTGAGACTGAACACTTGAAGAGAGGCGTCAATGTATGACCTTTGAGAAAATGAGAGCATGTCTTTCATCCTATCTCTCTTTATCTCTATTCCCAACAGCCAGTGGATCTCTTCTAGATCCATGATCTCCACCTGCTCTGAGATCTCCTTCTTGACCTATTGGATGAGCTTGATCATCATCACAGTAATAGTGCAGTCATCAACATGGACAAGGATAATGATGAGGTCATTACTGTCACATTTGAAAAACATGCTGTTGTTGATGTCACATTATGTGAAACCCAGAATATCTACTAGGATCTCACATAAGCATTGATACCATTGATGACCAGACTGTTTCAGTCTATACAATATCTTCACAATACAGCAGACACACTTGGAGAAAGCAGGGTTTTCGAATCCTGGAGGCTAGCACATGTAGATAACCTTATTATCAGTGAGTTTCCTATTCAGGTAAGCTCTCTTGATATTGATCTGATGTATCTCCATATTTTTGAATGCAGCAATGGCAAGGACTGCCCAAATCGATGAGAGTCAAGCCACCAGTGTATAGGTATCAAAGTAGTCAATGCCTGGCACTTGGGAGAATCCTTGTGCAACCAGGTGGGCCTTGTATTGAACTACATTTCCAGCCACGTCCTTCTTAGCTCTGAATACCCATTTGGTACTGATGATATTGATGCTAGACAGAGGATCAACAAGTTCCTACATCTTAGCATTTCCCAACATTACCAGTTCCTCCACTATTGTGCTCTTCCACAGCTCCCAGTCTGGTCTCTTCATTGCATCCTTCAGACTAACAGGCTCTAATGCCTCTGTGTCCTGTCTCTGACACAAAAGCCCACACCTCTTCCCATTTGACCTTTTCAGCAACCATAACTGCTCAACCTTCAAGGATTTCACAAGCCTTTGGACTAGAATTTCAGGAGTGACATGGACAATCTGGTGCTAGAAATTCACTTTGTGGTTCTCAGGGGATACTTGCTGGAGTTGTACTAATGGGATCAGCTAGAGGTAGTGGATTCTCAACTGGGGTGGGAGGGTTGAGTAGTTTAGGGTCTGTGATTTCAGTAGGTAGGTCACTGTGGGTCTTATTTTGGGTGTTTTCTGATATTTCTTGCTTTCCCTCAAGACTAGTGTGACCATTGTCAACAAACCAAAAGTTCTGTTCAATCTTGATAGTGCCAGTGTCAGAGAACCAGATCCTTGAGCCATTGCTTTCTCGATCATACCCAAGCCACCTTTCATATTTCACCCTTTCACTTCACTTGTCACTACTTGTATTATGGACAAGAACCTCATCACCCCATTCCCTCAATCCCTGCAGGTCAGGTCACTTCCCATATACTACCTCATATAGCATCTTGCTCTCAACAGCTTTGGTACCTATGCAGTTCATTAACCAGATAATGTAAGCTGCTATATCAGCCCACAGATACTTGGGAAGTGGTTGTCTATGGAATATAGCACAACTGTGCTCAAGAATAGTTCAGTTTCGATGATCAGCTACACCACTGTGCTGCAGTGTGTCATGTACAGTGAATTTGGACTTGGTGCCCCAGAACTTGAGGTGTTGCTGAAAATTTCCTCCAGTATATTTGCCTTCTCTGTCAGAGTGCAAGACTTTGATGTGGGTGCTGAATTGAGTTTCACACCATGCCTCGTAGTTTTTGTATACATCGAAGACATCTGACTTCTTCCCAAGAAACTCAATGTGAGTCCACTAGAAGTAGTCATCTGTAAAGGTGATATAGTACTGATGTCCCTTTCTCATTGGCACCTTAGCCAGTCCCCATACATCAGAATGCACTTCTTCTCCAAACACTTTAGCTCTCTCTCCCCCTCTATCTTTTGCAATAGGAAGTCTAGTCACTTTTGCAAATATGCACAACTCACAGAAGAAATCATCAGGTCTATTCTACTTGAGTCTCAGTCCAGTGACAAGGCCATCATGGACTAGTTTCTTTATGGCAGTGGGAGCGATGTGACTGAGATGCTGATGTAATATCCTCAGGGTAAGTAAATCTCCAACTGCATTGACTTTGCCATCAACCTCATGAATCAGCTTATATAGCCCATTCCCATTCCTGGGAATTTCAGCAACATGTGCCCCTTCTCTATCACAGATGATACGCTTTCCATTGGAGAAGGTAGTGGAAAAACCAGCTTTATCAAGATGTCCAATTGAGACAAGTGTGTATCCCACTTCTAGTGAGTAGAGAACTTTAGTGAGATGAAGTTGTGAAGTGCTAATGCTATTTGGTAGGTTTAGGGTAATTTCTCCTTTGTCACTGGCAGCAAAGGTATCCAAATTGGCTGTCCAGAGAGGATGGGAGGAAGTGGATTCAAAATGAGTGAATATATCACAGTAAGGGGAGATATGACAGAAAGCACCTGAGTTGAACAACTTAATGTGGGAGTTTGTGTTTTGTGCTTCTTGGACATGACCTGCTTGATTGTCTTCACTGTCAGGCTCAGACAGGTAAGCATATTCCTCAGTCAACTTCCTCTCAAACTCATCTGCTTCTCTAAAGCATTCTTCAAGCAACTTGATAACTTCCATATTAACTGACACATTATTCGGCAACCAGTCAGCATCATCATCAATAACTTTCTTGATTTCAACTATAAAGGCAATATTGTCTTCAATAACATGAGCACCAGATGACACCTTTGAGGAACCAGAGATAGGTTTATCCCCTCCTTTTTTCTTCTTTTCAGGGCAAAACCTCTTCATATGAGGTCCTTTGCAGTCCCAACATGGCCCACTCTTCCCTTTTCCTTTTCTCTTCCTTTTTTCTCCAGTATTAATAACTAATGCATTATCGCCACTCTCATCTTTCTTACAATGACTCTTAGATTGAGAATGAGATTGGTCCAACTCATCGCTAACAGCAATAATCAACAGATCAGGGTCAATGGTTTCCCCCCAGAGCTTGGCATCTGTGAGCTGAGACAATACAAAATTTACCAGTAAATAAGATAAGGAGTCAATGATGGTGCTCTGATAATCATTGTCATTGATGAAAACACCCATAGCATCCAGTTCAGCTCATCATGCATGAAGGTCATTTAAGAACATACAGACATTGCCATCCTTGGGACATCAGGAGGATAGGAAATTATGATGGAGTTGAGTTTGTGAAAACATGCCCTTGTAAGTATATTCTTTCATGATGGCTGCCCACATCTTTGCAATGCTTGGCTGACAATACACAATAATGAGTGTCAAATTGGGCAACCATTGTGTGAGGAGTAATTGGATGATGCTCTCATTTCGGTCCCATTCCAGAATTTTGCCATTAGTGCTGAGGAGAACAGTTGTGGCTTTTGAATCAGGAGCAGAAGTAGATGAGGTGTTAGAGGAATCAGGGCCAGAACCAGCAGGTGAGGGGAATGACATCAATGGAGGAGAGACAGTGACAGAGAGAAGACTAAGGACAGGCTGAACCTTACTACCATCAAAGTGGCCCCACAACCCTTTCCCTTGAACAGCCATCTGGAAGCATAACTGGAAAATTGCCCAATTCACTCCAGACTGTTCAAGCCTGGGCACAGTGACAGGCATAACATTGTTCATGGTAGAGGACATAGTAGCACAAGTTGATATCACAGTATTCTTTGCAGATTTAGCAATGGTCAGGGCCCATAACCTGAAAGATAAGTACAATCTCAGTAACTCATTAGATAGACGAGAACTATATATTGAGTACCTGAAAGATAAGTACAATCTCAGTAACTTGTTAGATGGATGAGAACTGAGGTGCCTGTATATGCAGTCATGTATTTATACTGTGAGTGGTGTGGAACGAGAGCTGAAAGACACAAGACAAACAATGACAGTCTAGTAAAATATTCTAAGGGTCAATGGTAACAATAGGAAAATGTGTCCAGCATGTCTAGTATTAACGGCATCCACAAAACCACAGCACACATGCTGTGTGGACTGGTACATGCTTGCGCTCTGACAGTTACCACATGTCGCCAGTGCACCAGAAATTGTTCAGATCTTGGGGAAAAGAAAAGCCAGTTGTATGTCTCCTAGAACCACCCACTCATGTCGCAGAGACATCGAAATCTGAGTAGATCAAACATAACATGTACTCTTACCTAAAATAGAAATGGGTGTAAGCAAGTACAATCACAACCTCGAGGCTCTGTTCGCGACAGAGTGGCTGGCACAACAGTCAACCGGAGTTTGCCGGAATCATTTCGAACACTATTTCCTGAGCCTCGAAAATTAGCCCTGAATATTATTTATACGTATTTGTAGTCAGAAAGCAGGGATGTTCATCACACTGAAGTCACTGAGAGTAACAGCGCGTCAGAAGACCTGGCCACGTGGCATTTTCGATTGAAAAGTGCCTCATGTCCTTGCAGACCAAAATTAATCAGCCACCAGAGCCTTCTTGGGGCAAAGATAGAGTCCGCGCTCTCGTCGAAATGTTCTTTCACATACGTGCGTGCGAATTTCAAGTCAAAGTCGGGTTCGCAATCAGGAGGGGGAAGGATGTCATTGGATGTACGCCAACCGGGGCCGGAAAGACCTTGTCTTTCTGGATTCCATTGTTGATGGCACTCCAAGACGGTGAAGATAAGATGGCTATTGTTGTCACATCATTGAATCTGCTTGGGCAGCAGAATTTTGATATGTTGGGGTCTCGTGAGGTATCTGCTGTAGCAGTGAGCAGTGAAAACGCACTGGAGGAGTTGTTTCAGATGAGTTCTCATGTCATACCTTCCTTATCTTAATTAAGGTTATCTTTAGGCCATTATTCAGGGAGAATATCGCGCCGTCGTCGTGAATCCTAGTCTCGCCTGCCATCCGTTTTAGGGAATTAGGCCTGAAAAACTTCTCCATAAACAAGTGATGGAGCAGCCATACTCTAGAACGTCTGGTACATAATTGACGTGGGGTTACCTACCCTAAGTCATAGTGTGACTTTAGATACATCACGTGTGTGTACGTGCTTCGATGCACACCTTTGTTTAATGGTAACTTCAACGCTGTTTCGTCTTTTTTTATCAACCTTGGTAATGATAGGCTCAATATCATGTGCTCAGTGGAAAGCACTTCATCTTTGGAAGACTATTCCTCACCCAAACCTTTTATCGCTCGTGGCAATTTTGTGAACAGTGACAGTGATTTAATCAAGACCATCATCTTCATGAATTCTGTCATGTCAACTCAGCTTGCTACTCGCGAAATTCGGCAGTGGCTGCCTTTTGGAATTGGTTATTTGAGTGCTTGTCAAAGTGCTTGTGCTCGTCGGCGTGTGATGGAGAAGTTTCAAGAAGGGCAATTCAAGATTCTAGTGTCTATCTTAGAAATCCACAAGCTTGATAATTCCATGCACAAATTGGTTATTTGAGTGCTCGTCAAAGTGCTTGTGCTCGTCGGCGTGTGATGGAGAAGTTTCAAGGAGGGCAATTCAAGATTCTAGTGTCTATCTTAGAAATCCACAAGCTTGATACCAACGTTGTCCATGTAGTTTGGCACTTTTTCAACCTTCTCTCTCATTGGATCATCATCCCCTTCATCCAGATTTCCACTCTCACTGTCCAACTCATTTTCATCAAACTCTAGGTTCTCACCACTTGCTTCTATTTCTATACCTGTGTCTTCTGCTTCTGTCTCTTCACTCTCTGTGTCACTTGGAGGCTCATCGGACCCAATACCATCAGGATGATCCCGAGATTGCGCAATCAGCTTCTGAGCTGAAAGCATGCATGATTCCCTTATGAGGACGGCCGGCTAAGTGAGACTACTTAGAGTTAGCATTTCGGTCCCAATATTGTCCAAAGTGCTACTCCTGTGAGATCAGCTGTGCAAGAAGTCAATGTCACATGAACCTTGAGCACTTGAGTTTCTTTCTTTAGATTGCTGTATATCTAAACAAGGGTGCAAACTACACTATATAACTCACTCCATCCCCATGACGAATGAGCCATCAAAATCCCACTAAGTCTCGACCTTGAACTTCAGTAAGCCTGCTGGTACCTTGCGATCTGTCTCTTTACTTACGTTGTGTCATCATAGGTGTCTTACTCCAGCACAATTTTTTTTCAAGAGCAAGTTTCATAATCCTCTGGGTTGATGATATTACCTACTTAATCTGATATGCAGACTAATTTGTGCAGAATGACTCGCTATGAACTTCAAGATGGCAACATATGCGTGGCGTATGGATGTGACGATGTTCTTGGCTGCTTTTTGAGTGTCCAGGACTCACGTTTGATGTGGAAAAAGGGTGAAAGCAAAGATGTGAATGATATAGCTCAAGAGCTTGGCATCGGAGATGGAGGAGGGTGGTATTTTAACCTGACAACTGGATTAGGAATTGGGAAGAGGGTGTCGAGGGAGACAATGGCGGTATTCATGAAGAGATTTGGCATTCCGCAGAACCACGTCAATGCCGTTCGGCAAGGGGCTGAATTCTGAGTCAGTGATGCAATTGCGAAATTTATACATTTGATCAACCATGTTTCTGAGCTGAGTTGCTAGAAAGGCATAGCAAGGAAAGCTAACACCCATATACCCATCACATCTATCCCATCTTCTCCATTCTTTTCAGAATTGCTGTCAGTGAGTCAGTGACAGTCAGTGATTACTCATTGACCTCAATTTGGGATCTCGGATGGTTGGCGGTGTAGGAGCCTGGTTGTACGTATGTAATTCAAACCGCCAATCCACCCCGTAAGCTGTGCCATCAGTGAAAAGGAAATCATTGATATGATGCATATATATTGCCCGTGGAGCCTCAGGTCCAGTAGTAAGTATTATTAGGATACAACTCACATATGAATATTGTCAGCATTCCGTCGTGGTCGAAACGCTGGCGTTCTGTGTAAATTTGTCGTATGATCATCATGTTCGGCACCGTCCAGCCGAACCATTTCTACGCCGAATACGATTAGCATCGATCGCCTGCTCGGGCACGAAAATAATACGGATTCAAAATTCATCATGAGCATTCTGACCCAAAGTTTGACATGAAAACTGCTTCGTGGCCCCTGCGGAAATGCACCGCACGATTTTCCTTCCATCGACTACCACAAAGCACTTAGCCTGTATGACTTCCAACGACTCGGAGATGTTCCACGGCGCACGCGACTTTGTGATCTCGAATCCACATTTTCACGACAACTCTACTCATGAACACGTTTAGCATCTTTCTCCTTCTCGCCTCCGCCCAGGTGAGCTTGTCGTGGCGAATTAGTCGAATGCTCTCCTATTTCTCTATTTATGTGTATTTCTTTCTTTCTCGTTACCTTTCTAGCATTTGTACCTTAGATTTCACTTAATCGATAGCTTATTCCTGTCGATTCTCCTCTGAGTGAAACTCTTCCATGTTCCGCGTGTCGCTACCTCTACGCTAGTGCCACACTTGCATTTGGGCAATATTACTGTTCCGAACGGTACCAATGATGTACGGGCTTTGAAAAGGGATCATTATACTCCTCAAACAGTCGGTGCCAGAAGCTTTCCACGACTCTGCCACGATTTCCTCAGCCCGAAATCGTCCACCGCGTTGCCATTTCGGTACCTGCGAGGAGTACATCAAGACCATCATAGAATGGGGGAACGGGCGATCTTGAAGGTCGCGTATCAGAACGCGTAACTTGGATGCATGGACCTGCCGGTGTGGGTAAATCAGTGGCGGCACAGTCTTGTGCTGAACTACTTATTCGCGAAGAAGCTGCTGGTAGGAGCCATCTTCATTTCGCGACTGAATCTGAAAAACAACCATAATTCCTGTTAATCGCGTTTCCCAAGTGGCCACCAAAATCGATTCTTTTATCGTGATACGCTCGATGACATGGCCCCATTCTTCCCTCAAAAAAAACCAGTGGGGAGAAATTCAAAGGAAAAGAACTCAAAAAAAAAACAAGAAGCGCATATAGATTATCTGGAAAATTAAGAATCGTGCCGTGTGCGTATGTACTATGTCTGAAAAACACAAATGAGAAGAAGATAGTTATGGTACTGAACTAAAATAAGCACGTATATCTCGGATAGAGTCTTTCTTTCATCGTCTCGTTTCATCAAGTTTCGTGAAAAAAAAACACTTTTTCGTCGGTGCATCCCATCGTCCATCAAATGTAGAACGTCGAATACCAGATCAAAAGCGTAGGAGAAGAAAAGGAAGCCTGAGAGCGGGTGTTATGTTGTTGTTTTTCATGCTTCCGAGTCAAGCATCATAATCGTAATCAAGCGCTCGACTGTTAATCTGAGCCACGTTCACGGAAAGTCCTGCTCCTGTCCTTTTCGAACCTAACCATAACAGGATCACAGCAGTTCCAGCTAGAAAAAAAAAGACAGGGAAGACACGATGATGCATTCAGGGTCGAGTCAGGACAAGACAAACAAAACAAAGTTAAAATCAGTAAAAGGAGATAGATAAATAAAGAACAAAGGGACGTTAAACTTACAGAAAGTACCAGTCAAGAAAGCGAGAGTGGCTGAGAAGGATGAGGCTGCACACCAGAGATCTTTGGATCTGCATTCGAATACGACTTGTGTTACCAGCATGATACCGATGCCTAGATGTTGAAAAAAAAGAATCCAAGTAATTCAGCCAGAGTGGTAGAGATAGAAGTATTTGTAGGAGACGCAAGAAGCAACTGATGGACAAGATGAACGAGCGACATACCGAGCCACGCTAGTCCAAGAACGACGAAAGATGTGAAATGGGCGAGTGATCTTGTCAGTGGATGGGTCGAGAGTGGTCTATTGTTGAACCGGAATCTAAGCAAAGGCGAAAACACAACGAAATTCGAAATTTGATATGTCAGAATGTTTATTTCCGGTTTCGAAGACATTGTGGAGAACTCACAGTATGCCAATCCATACCCATGTAGCTATCGATGCTGCGCCGGCGATTTTTCCAAAAATATCTGGAAATGAAAGGAGGGTGTTAGAGGGAGGGAAGACAGGAAGGGCCAAAGTTGAACGGACAGAGGAGTGGCGAACGTCCGTTAATAAAACTCGCTAAGAAGCCGAAAAAGGTTTGTAGAACCGCAGTGAATAGTGCGAGACCTGAAAACACTCTGTCAGTTTCGTTCGCGCGCAAAATACATATCAATGAGTGAACCTACCATAGAATGGGGTACGGCTCAGCATGGTAGGAGGTTGAGGGAGGAGGAGGAAGAACGAAAGAAGCGCGGAAGGGGCTCGAGGAGCTAAGAGGCTCCTGATTTGGTTGGCAACCTTCAAACCTGTTCAGGGTCGTAATTCAATGCTGTGGATATCGTTCGACTGGGGAACAAGATTATCAGCAATCATACGAGAAACCCTTTTTTTACGTCGGGTTTCCAGAGCGGTGACACTGCGCACGTCCTGCATTACACGGGCCAACACGGTGTTGATAGAGCACCCTTTAGGTTTCATTGCCGATCACCACTGCTCGCGCTTTGAGCTTGATCTTGGATTCTTGACAACTCCACCACCACCACTAGTATTCATCACGTCAGGACTCAGGATGAACGCTGAAAGAAGGCGCCTCTCTAGGGTTCCTGACTTTACTAGGGAATTAGGGGAGCATACGAGTTCATTACGGGCAATGAGGACGGAACGTACGTTGAATTTGACAGCGCAACTCATCAATCATCTCCGCCACGAGGATGATGTTACCGGTCCAACGCCCGAAGGCGAGCATTGCAACGGCGGACGTCATAACCGCCACGATCAATGGACACGGTGGCCTCTGCCCGATGCACCTCAATTTGATTGGGTCCTTGAAGACGAAATTGGTGTTCTGGTTAGACGAGAACTTATGAACAAGCGAGACTCTGTGGCCTTGGACGATGCGGAGGAAGACTATGTTGAACAATTGGTCGAATACCTTACACCGATTGTGATTCAGTTCTTGGAGAAGACTCTGGTGCTTGTTGAGGATCATACGTTTCCACGTCCGCCGAGCTTGCAGGACAGGATTAACCCAATGGATTGGCGCGATTTGGCTAATGTACTGGCGTCACCGGCTGCGACCGACGTGATGGACAGGCAGTGAGTGTTCGGAGTCGTTTCATGCCACATGCCCGAGGCTGAGGCTCGCATCGGGAAGATTGTTAGAAAGATATGTTGATAGGATGGAGGGCATGCTCGGGTCAGAGGACCATGACACAGCAAGGAAACCTTGCCCTCGACGAGGTTCAAGTTAGTCGTTCTTTATTGTATGTTGGCGGCTAATGTAGTGCCAAATGGGAACAGCGATCGAGCGACATGATATGTTTGATCGACAACGTGCGCAACGAACAGAGCTCCACGATCAT
>KQ962755.1:0-10485 GCA_001563735.1 Leucoagaricus sp. SymC.cos
TTCAAAAGGAGCATTCTCCAACGCCGTCCCATTAATATCCCTCGCAACCCAATTATCGTAAAACACTGGTGACCCAATCTCTTCATGATACATATAATCAGCAGCACATGTAATCCCAGCGTTGTTCTTCCTCGATTGCCAGATCAACTCCAGAAGGTCATCGACGCAAGGAAGAATATCGTTCATGAATATGATCGAATCAAAGTATTCTCCTTCCGAATCGCGTAGTTCGTGTAAAGGAACGAAAGCAGAGTTTCGAACTTCGGCAAGATATTCGATACGATGGTTGAATTGACCTCTTGTACGTTGTGATGTACGTATCGTCACTCGCATTCCGACACTTCGTGTTAGTGCGTCGAAGATTCGGAGGAGAGCTTTTGTTTGATCGCTGGAGCCGTTTTCGTATATCGATACGAAGACATTGTGGTACCCTAGGATTGAAGCAACGCGGAAGAGAGTGGCGAATAGGTCGGGAATAACGTCGAAAGAGTTGTATAAATTGATAGCGAAGAAATATTTGTGTTCTTTGCCCGTCGCAGGGGACAGGTCTCTCTTGACGGTGCGTAGGTGATCGTCGTCGGGTGAGAAACCGAGTAGAGAACCGATCCATGAGCGGTCAGAGGGTGGTGTGTAACCGATGAGAGATGCATAGCGGTCCAACACTTGTTGGACGTAGAGTGGCTGAGAGTTGCGTGTGCATTCATTAGTGTAGTGGGGTGAGAGAGTTGTTACAAGCTCCAAAACGCGTTGGCGCTGGGATGGAGTGGGAAGAGGGATGGGTTGACGAGATTTTTGGTGCGCACGAGCGGAAGGGACGTGTCCGCTCCGCCAGATTGGTAACGACGGCTGGAAACGGAAATCAGCGATTGGAGCCCGCCAAAGATAGGGGTAAAGGACGCACAGATGGCCATGGAAGGAGTCTTGCGATGAAGAAACCGAGGAGGACGCCGAGAGCGACTGCGGCCCCCGTTGGAATTTTGCGGGCACTCGACGCTTGCTTCAAGTTCATGACAGTGCCAAGTTCACACGCTGCCCTTCTCTCCTCAATACTTATGCAGCGCCGGCGAATCAACCCTCCAACATCCTCGCCGCTGTCCTCGTCTTCGAGCCTCGGCGGACTGGACGAAAAACATGGTCATCACTCGTCCGCGCGCACGTTTGGTGTCGCTAATCGTGTCTGGGTCGTCGTCGTCGTCTTACTGGCGACCATTCTCCTCGTGCATCAGTTCTTGCCTGGCCCTTCACAACCTCGGCTGCCCTCGTATGCTAGTGACGACCTCAAGCCAAAGAACTATTTGAATACAACTTCGTCGTCATCGTCGTCGTCTTCGCCACCAGCAAATCCGTTCCCATTTTGTCCGACAAATGGCCCAACGGACACTCTGGCAGCCAAGTACAATGGTGCTCTGCTCTCTCAGACTCGGAGTTTTGTAGGAACGGGATATCGCATTCAACGTGTTCTCAGACGGGCGTTGACAGGGCAGCCTGTAACGATCAGCATTGTTGGTGGTTCAAGTACGTGTGTTATTCGTGTTCGCCCTGCAGGCGACTCATTATCATTATCCTCCCCTTAGTATCTGCATGTCACGGTGCTGGTGACGACCCTATTTCACCAAAATGCTATCCATCCAAGTTCTTTGACTGGTGGAACACGATTTTCCCCCATCCCGCGACGGAAATCACAAACGGTGCTATGCGGCGTACCAACTCCGATTATTACGGTTTTTGTAGCGCCCATCATATTCCGGACGTTACGGACCTTGTGATCATTGAGCTTGATTCTGATGATACACCGTGCGTCTCCCTCTCCCTCTTCCTCTCGCTCCGCTCAATTTTTCATATGCTCACTTCTTACCAGGGACGAACAGAAAACTCAAAACTTCGAGTTCCTGATCCGCTCCCTCCTCACACGTGCCGACCAACCAGCAGTCCTAGTTCTCGGTCACTTCTCTCCTCAAATCCATGAAGCATACGGTTTCACTGGACCCGATCACTGGCATTCCGTCGTTGCCAATTTTTACGATGTACCCTACCTCAGCACCAAAAGTCTCCTGTACAGCAACTATATCGAGAACCCTGATTCAATCAAAAAATACTATGTCGATCCCATTCTCGCAGGTCCAGAAGGCCATACACTTCTCTCCGACGTTTTAGTCTCATATTTCCAAATGATGACATGTCAACTTTGGAATATCGTTACTGGAGAGGAATATGATCCTACCAGTGGTTCCACTGGTGCCGGTGCTGGTGCTGGAGGACTCTTAGGCGGTGTAGGTCTACGAAAGGGCATCCCAGGCGCAGACTTGTCCAACGACAACTCAGGCGGAGACCGTGCCAAATCCCAAGGCGGCAAATCCACCGATCCAAGACTCAAAATCCCACCTTCTCTAATGTCATCCAAACCCTCCTCTCCCTCCTCATCCAAGTTCGAAGAAATCGCACCATACTGCGTATCCGCAAACGACCTCATCAATCCTCTTCCTCCATCCCTCTTCTACGGTTCCGGTTGGTCATCACACCATCCCGCCTCTAGTGCCTCTTCTGTAGGAGCTAGAATCGATGTTGAGGGAGGTGCGACAGCTGCACATTACTTTTATAGTAGTTTGCCGTTGAGTAGGATTAGGATTCCGATTATTGTTGGACATGGAGATGTGGGTATTTATTATTTGATGGAGGGGCGGGAGAGGTTGGGGAATGGAGAGGGAAGTGAGATTGAGTGTTGGGTTGATGATAATTGGAATGGGAGGAAGACGTTGGGGAATTTGCGGGAGGGAAAAGGAGTTAAAGTTACGTGAGTGCTCGTTGTTTCTGTACCCTTTTGTGAATGGATTACTGACGCGATGTTTCTTGGTGGCGTTTTTTTTTGGTGATAGGTTGACGATGATTGATCATTTCGTTTCGAGAGGATCACATTATGTAGAATGTCAGTTGATGGGAGAAGAAGGACAGGCTGTTCCGATGTTTAAGATTGTAGGCATTTTTGCGAATTAGAGTCGTCCGTCTCTCTGTCTGGCTCATGTATGAGCCGATTGTAGTAGAGTGCTTATGGATCTTTGAGTGTTTCTTTTTGTACTTTCTGGTTTTTCGATTTTGTTTTGTGGCCACACTCGTTTTTTGTTTGTTTGTTCCCCTTTTTTTTTTTTGGTAATTTGGGTCCTGATACAAGTAACCTTTACTTTAAGAGATTCAGATGAGGAGTTGCTTGGGCCGTAGTAGTTGATCCGACGCGTATAACTGGAAAACTAACTCGTCGCAGCGTTTATTCTAAGTACATATAAATCCGTGAAACCTGAAATGTGCCGGCGGTTAGGTGCAGCGTTGGAAGGCTTGGGCTTGGCCACTGCTCGTGCACTGTGTCATCCCACACTCATACGCATGTCAGCAACCAATTATTTTTTTTGTTGGTAATTTGGGTCCTGATACAAGCGACCTTTACTTTAAGAGATTTAGATGAGGGGTTGCTCAGGCCGCAGCAGTTGAACCGAAGCGTATGGCTAGGATACTAACTCGTCGCTGCGCTTATTTTATAATGTATTTCGCCACTTCGGGCCCTAGGCACAGACCGGCAAATGATACTCTAAACCTGCTCCCGTCACCATGTAAGTACAATCCATTACTTGAGGTTTTCACACGACTTCTCGATTTTCTGCGGTGCACCGGTGCAATCGATGTAGTAGACCAATCACGAAGTTTTCAAGCGCAAGACGAACTTAAACCACATAGTATACAGGTCCAATGATCTAACAACACGTTGGTGCCTAACATTGTCGTGGTACTGAGAAGTCGAGGAAACACGACATCAATCAACAAGAATAGAATATTGATGCTCCTTGAAGCTCGAAGCCCGAGATCAAACTTCTCTCGGTGACAATACTACGTAAATGATATTTTAGGGATCCACCGAGGACCTGGAAGCACCATCCGCGAAGACTATTTAGCCATAAGGCAATAATTCCTCCGACTCTGAGTATAGGTTATACTACACAGTTGGTTGTGTATTCGACTTTATGATACACCGTGTGCTCCCTCCCATTTTCAAAGTTTAAGGGTCAGTCGACGAGGAAGTTATTGGACCCAACGTTAAGTCCCAAATAGGAAATTCCGGATCATGTGGGGCAACTTAGAAATTCTTGAACTTGAATGACTCTGACTCCGAGTTACTTGACACAATTGCGGTTATTCGTCCTATACCCTCAACGACAAGTTTCGAGTCGTTGGCAATAAGATAATACATCAATCACAAGCACGCGTTCATTATATTGACTACCGCCCTCCCACTCACTGGCAGACTGGTGCCCATGCTCACCACGATGCTTTTAATTATATGGGTACTACATATACATTCTCGTGGAGTGGAAAACTCGCGGCGGCTCCAGCCAAGGACCTCGTCATAGCCTGGAAATCGATCCTGAGCTATTTACCGCCTTTCCTTGCTTTAAATGCTTTCTTCCGGGTCGCTACCTTAAACAGGGAGGGATAGACTGGTAGTACTTCAACGACAGAGAGACTCGACAAAACTGAGAATCAACCAGCTCTGTGTGCGGATAATGAGAGCAGACTTGACGTTGAACGACCTCAGGAGAGCTGTACTATCAGCACTAGAACTTGAAGAGAGATAGAAAGATGAGAGAATTGAAATCAGGATTGTGATAGGGGTCCTAACTCTATTTCTACCACCAATTTCTATTGAGTCTGGGAGAAACTGAAATGAGGGGAAGATGGTCCAGAGTGCAATTATTTCTCTGCTGAAATCATGAACTTTTCGCTGAGCTCACAGCGAGCTAGAAAGCTCTTGTCCACGCAACTCTGATCGCTTGCTCAGATGAAGGCTCGGAAAGGCAGTGATGATATTCAAGAAAATACATCAATCACAAGCACGCGTTCATTATATTGACTACCGCCCTCCCATGAGTCACTTGCAGGCTGGTGCTCATGCTCACCACGATGCTTTTAGTTATATGGGTAATATACATTCTCGTGGAGTGGAAAACTTGCGGCAGCTCCACTCAAGGACCTCGTCATAGCCTGGAAAGTAATCCTACGCTATCTACCGCCTTCCCTTGCTTTAAATGCTTTCTCCCGGGTCACTATCTAGTACTTCAACGACAGAGAGACTTGACAAAACTGAGAATTGACCGACTCTGTGTGTGGATAATGAGAGCAGACTTGACGTTGAACGACCTCAGGAGAGCTGTACTATCAGCACTAGAACTTGAAGAGAGATAGAAAGATGAGAGAATTGAAATCAGGATTGTGATAGGGGTCCTAACTCTATTTCTACCACCAATTTCTATTGAGTCTGGGAGAAACTGAAATGAGGCGAAGATGGTCCAGAGTGCAATTATTTCTCTGCTGAAATCATGAACTTTTCGCTGAGCTCACAGCGAGCTAGAAAGCTCTTGTCCACGCAACTCTGATCGCTTGCTCAGATGAAGGCTCGGAAAGGCAGTGATGATATTCAAGATTAGACTTGATGAACGCGACATTGTCGTCGCATGGCGAAGAAGTGTTTCTCAAAGAATCGTGACCATTTAAGCGAGATGGTGCCTCTACTGAGATCCGCGATTAGGCCGTACTTACTCAGGAATGGTCACCAGTCCTTTTTTCCCGACCCATCTGCCAAAGAGTGTGAAATAGTTGCCTTCCCGACTATTTAAATGTTGTCACCGGGGGCCTTGGCACTGAAGAAGGAGGAAATCGAGCGGACCACACGAAATCAGAATCAGAATCCCTGCTACTGGCAGAGACAACAGATGGAAATAGCATTTTGTGCGATATTTGATTTCTACCACATGTTAATCCCACCTATGTTCTTCCAGTATCGTATCTTTTTATTATACGCCCCATACCTCCATCCCGACATAAATAGACTATCATGATGACGATGGCTCGGTCTCCCGTTCCGTTGTTAGATAAATGACAGGCTTGCGCTCCGCGAACATTGATGATCACGACAAAAGTGATTCATGGAGCCCAATAGGTGGAAACTGTGACAACAGGCTTTGACTGATGTTCGGGGAGGACTATTCGTGGCCGCCACTATGCGAAATAAAACCGCAGACATGGGATCGAGGATGGCTGTTTTTGGTTCCAGGAGTCCTTCTAACGGAAGATTCTAAATATTCATGGGAGCGTTTCCCTATAACTGGAAAAGGATATAGGGCTCAGAAGTCGTCGGTGGAGATCAGGAGACCAGATTATAGACATATTGTATTAGTTGCTAGTGCACCACTCTTGATTTACCCTTGGTTTAAGTGCGAACTGCGAAAGGTTTTTTGTACCTTGAGTTGGCGCGCGGGTTATCGTTCGAGCATTCATAACCATTGGGATGCTGTACCCACCCTTAGGTCTCGCGACCTCTCGAAGTTGATTGCTAAAACCCCTTGTGTATCTGAGTACCTTATTTAGTAAACATAATAGCACTCACGATTAGCATTTGCCACAAATTTGATGTTTCGATCAACAAGCTGATGTCGATGGCACCATCTTACCCGTACCGCAATATCTGCATCATCGCATCTCCTCAGAGTCAAACCGCGAGTATAAAGGCACGCCATGTATGCCGTTTATATCTAGACTCTTGAGCCCTCGTTTGTAGTTTCCCTTCTGACACCTCTCAGTGAACGCCTCCTTCTGGTGTCATGACTCTTTCTCTCACTGCTGCGCAGCTCGCTGGAGTCTTCTGCGATGCAATTTTCTATGGCATGTTTCTGGTAACTTGCACTGGCTCCATTCGTGTTCTCCTCATGACGGGAAGGGGAAGAGAAGAACGATGGCGTCGTCCAAGCGAGATTCGCTGGATGATGGCGATAGTTGCACTTCTTCTGTTCATTATCTGCACGCTCGACATAGCAATGGGTTTCTCACGCAATTTCCGTGCATTTGTGAATCCAGGCGACCCCTTAGTAACCCTTCTGTCACCGACGGACTGGACTAATATTGGCCAAGTACGCACTGCTATTGCTCTCAAGCCAATGAAGTGGCTATGCTGACTCAACCAATCAACAGCCAGTGAATGAAGCTATTGGAGCCTGGGTGGCTGATTTCATCCTGGTACGAGAATGGTTCGATCATATTTGCCTGGTTGCTTCACGTGTGAGTAGATATACAGGTGTTGGATTGTTTATGGTCGTCGTTGGCTCGTTATTATCCCATCCGGTCTCCTCTACCTGGCAAATGTAGGAATCAGCCTTAGGGTATTTGCGATGATGGGAGCCTCAAGGGGAGTACCCACATTGGCAAATCCGAGCGCTTTTCAAGCTTTTCGGAACTCGCTCCTAGGCTTCTGCGCTACAATTGCTGCTCAGAACGTCTTGACAACAGGTAGGCTTTATCTTTACCTAGTGGGCCTTGTAGTGATACCAAGTTTTAACCAGGCGTATTGATATGGCGCATCTGGCTCGTTGAGAAATCTCAGGCAAAAGTTTTCAAGTTCGGGGACCGACCGCGCTATTTTTACCGAATCAGTGCTGTCCTTGCCGAGTCCGGAGCCGCATACACGACCGTTGTGCTCATTGTCTTGGGGTGCGCTGCGGCAGCAAGCCCCGCTCTCTACGTGGTGGAGAACTTGGTAAGCGGTAAAATCACCATTCATAAAGAGTATACGAGCTAACTCAAACGCTCTAGATGGTACAAACCGCAGGGATAGCCTTCAACCTCATCCTTGTCCGGTGTTCTCCAGAGCGTGATCACCAGTTCACGACGTATTATAACAAGGAGACTGCAACCGTTCAGGCGTCAAACAACAGTACCACCCTGGCGTCGAACTCAACCCTCTTTAGTCGACGAAACAAGCCTCATGATATTGAGTTAATGGGTGTTGATTCTGATGGGCGATCATCTAACCATGACTTTGAGTCGAAGGGAATCAAGGTATCAAAGCAGGTTGAAGTTGATGTTTAGGTTTCTTGGTGGATGTTGGCTTTGGGGAAAACGGCCGGAGGGATGAGCGACGTTGCAGTGATGGGAAGGCATGTAGTAAGGAGCACCGGATTTATATGGACATAGTCTGAATTGAACGATTGCTCGCCGAAAAGACCGATGGCTACTATATCGGACGATTATAGCTGTTCAATCAGTTCTACGCATCTAACGAGCGTTTCCCTGCATGCAACTTTAAAAACCTCAAAAAAATACGAAGCGTTCTCATCCTTTCCATTTCTCGCCTGATTTCCTTCGCCCGTGCCGATCCCATAGCGTTCTTAAATTATCCACCAGTTTTTGCCTTGTTTTGGTGTTCTACTGGGTTCTAACCGGAACTGTTCAATGCGTACCTATTATCGTGACCGTCTTAAAGTCGGTGGTTTAAGTATATGTGCTCTAACACCCTCCTCCGTGTTCCTCTTGCGGGCGGCTCATTATTACCATCCCCTCCTGGTTTCTGCATGTCACGGTGATGACGACCCCATTTCACCGAAGTGCTATCCATCCAGGTTTTTTGACTGGTGTAACATGATTCCCCCCCATCTCGCAACGGAACTCACGAATGATGTTGTGCAATGAATCAATTTTAATTACGGTTTTTGCAACGCCTGTCATATCCCGGACGCTACTAACCTTGTGGTCGTCGAGCTTGATTCTGGTGATGCGCCGTATGTCGTTCTCTTCCTCTTCCTCTCACTCTGCTCAATTTCTCATATGTTCACTCTTTACCAGGGACGAACAAAACACTCAAAACTCATCAGTACCGTTGATATTGTGTTTGAGCGCTTGAGCTCTCAGGTGACGAATATTGGGCTGGTAACTAGTAGTAATTTCACAAAAATAAGATTTTATTCTTGCGCATTAGTAATCTTGCGATTGTGGTGCGCATTCAGCTCCCGGTATGCTTTACCCCTCTCCTTTGTCGTAATCAACTACCCATATTTTTTCTGTGACTGTGCATCCAATCATATCCTTCAGTCTTCAATGCCATATACATCTTGTCCTACTCTTATCTAGTCTCACAGACAGCCATTGGGACGACGCTGGCTTGGTTGGAAGCACCCGGGATAACGATTCGGCGCTCAACGCCTTGCTTGAATGATAATTCGCCTCGGACAGCGCCGACTGTGATGTGGTCAGCGGGCGCTCGCGTACAGCGTCTCATCTCCCTTTTTTCTCCATCGTTCACTAATACCTCGGGTCCATGCACCACATTACAACCACTACCTGGTCAGATCTCCCAAATGGAATCATAATACAAGTCCTCTCATACTGCGACACCCCCACCCTCCTCTCCCTCTCCCACCTCAACACTCACATAAACAAACTCTCACTGACCCTCCTCTTCAAACGCGAACACATTGTTCCTAATTACGGCTACACCTCTTCTTATCTCGCACCACCCGAAATCTTACACGCGCTCAACTCGGCTTTATGGTTAACCCATCTACCAAAAATACATTTCTACCTTAACGGTGATAAGAAAAGGCTCCTTTACGAAGTGAAAGGGTTAGAGAGGTTGATTGGTCGTGTGGACAGCAACGAGAGTTTGTTCTTGAGTTTTGGTAATGTGGATAGATGGTTTTGGAGTGTTGAGCCTTGGGAGATGAGGGATGAGTTGATCGAGCCGGTGATCTGGAGGAGCATTTTCGTAAGGTTGTTGGAGACGGCTTTGAGGAAGGGGTGCAAGTCTTTGCATGTGGAGGGAGGACATAAGTTGGAGATGTATTATGTTGGTGGTCCATCGAAGCTGATAGTGTCAAGCGGGAAAGATTTGGTGGTCGCTTCTCCTCTTTTGCTTGGAACTGCGTCTACTGCTACACTTTTGCCAGGTTCTAGTAAACCATCTATCAAGAAGAGGCTCGCGCGTTCGATTACGAAACGGTTGGGATCCCAAGTGCTAGGTCTTCGTTCGTCAAACACACAGGATAAAGTTTCTGCTACGTCTTCTGCATCAGTCATCGTTGAGGGAGTGCCTATGCCCACGCCCACATGCGACACGGAGCTCACCTCATTCCAGACTTCCACTTCTTGTCTCACAACTTTGAATATCCGTTCCTCGTTGATGTTCCAACATCTCTTCTTCTCATCTACAGTCGCTCTCATTCGTGCACACTCTTCCACGATAGAGACTCTCGAGCTCGTCAGCATCAAAGCCCCTCTGACTACTTGGACGATCCTCTTCAAGTTCATTCATCTACCTGTACTTGAGAAATTCGTATATTGCGAGGATATACTTATTGTGGATGAGACTGTGATAACGCCGACTTTATTATTGGATTTCTTTATGCGACATTCGTCTTTGAAAGTTGTGGAGCTCTACGGCGTTCGCGTTGGCGACAGAGAGTCTGATGAGAAGACAGTGTTCCCTTCGGTCGAAGAAGGTCTGCTGCCGAATCTGACGCAGCTAGATGCCCATCCGAGGATTGTGTCATGGCTCCTACCACGGCCGGATGCATGTCCAAAGCTCGACTTCGTATCAGTAACTTCCGAATGTCCCGCTTCAGGCTCTTCCTCCCGCCGAATTAACCCATATAAAGAGTTCGACACCGCCCTGCTCAC
>KQ962755.1:10843-26929 GCA_001563735.1 Leucoagaricus sp. SymC.cos
GTGTGAAGCAGCTGCAGAGGTTTGTTATTCAAGGGGAGATTGTTTGGGAAAAGGTGGATGGATTTGGTCGAGGGAGCATGAATGGGCATGAAGAGTCAGTGATGAGCAGTGACGATGGAAGGTCCACTTCTACGAGGAGTACCAGGATCACCAGTAGTGATTCGGACGAGTCTGCCGGCAGTGATGGAGAGTCAGTATTGAGAGAGTTTTACGATGGAACTTGCTGGGATTGAGTTGGCTGAGCGCACGCGATATTGTATAACACTCTCCCTCATGACCGTCCTTCCCGTCGTCACCATTAAAATCACTCGGCAGTCCTATGCATCCAACGAACGTTCCCCTACATGTAACTTTGAAGATCTTAAAAAATACGAAGCGTTCTTATCCTTTCCATCTCACTTGCTTTCTCGTCTGATTTCCTTCGCCGCTGTACCAATCCCATGGTGTTCTCAAATTATCCATCAGTTTTGACTTGTTCCTTGTGTTCTAATAGGTCCTAACCGGAGTTGTTGCGTGCCTATTATTATGACTTGTCTCAAAGGGCACAGAAGGGCACAGTAGCCGGGCTCTCCATAGACATGAGTCAAATTAAATCGTCGAAGACGCCACGAGCAAGGCACTAGTTGTCCTTCGCGACATTAGTGTGACATATGGCATGACACTAGGTCCGCGTTTTTTTCGCGTGATGGTGAAGAAGAGACGACGAATGCCAGAGTGGACCAAAGATCCCTTCGTGCTCGTGCCCGATGAAACACCAATATGATATATCCATCGATACCAAAATCATCGCGAATACATATAACCAGAATAATCCTCGGGTATTCTATCTGTGCTTCTTGTTCTTTTCCTGTTCCTTCTCTGCCTTCTCCTTCTCCTTCTCCCTCTCAGCTTTCAGCCGTTCCTTCTCGGCCTCGGCCTTTGCGAGTTCGTGCGCCTTGTCATTCAACCCGAGACGGTTTCTCGAAATCTGCGATAATGAAGAAAGCCGTGAAGACGAAGTGAATGATCAGAAGCAGTATAGTTGATGGAAGTGGAGTGATGTACTTCGATGGCGTAGAACTAGGGTTAATTTAGTGGAAACAAAAGGTGAAATGAAGTTAGAGAAGCGGTCGGTTGCTTCGGCGCGTATTTAGACATTACCTGCATCCGCGTGACTAATCGAGCGTGTTAATATCATTCGGATCGACATGACGACGAGGAAAACCTTAGAAGACTCACCGAAGATCGTGTTGGTCTCGCCATACTCCTCTCTCGCATCAGTCCTAATGAGCGACCCAAAATTGTAATCCTTGACTTTATCCTTGTACCTATCAAGAATAGCGTGATGAGCGACACCCGGTATCGGTTGGACGATCGAAGGAGCGGGCCGGTATACGTATATAGAAAGACGTACTCTTCGATGAATTCTCTCCAGCGTTTTTTGCCATCATCGCTCTTCATCCAATCTTCGTCAAGCTTGGTGAGCTTCTCGTGTGGTGGCTCCGCGAGTTCAGGGAAGGTTTTCATGGTGTGTTCGAAGATCTCATCGTCGAGTCTAAGAAGTTGACACGTCACTCGAACCTATGAAATAAGTGGAAGACCGGACACGTACTTGGTGAGTTTGAGTAGGCTCGGTAGGATTTTCTCAATCAAGTTCCAGTAAATCTGTCAACAGTGTCAGCGCACTGACACAGTCTCTAACAAAGGAGCAAAGTACCTGAGCATGCTCGACGGCCCTGACGGCGAATCTGAATGGAGCATAAATCTGCTTAAGTTTGTGCAACTCCACAAATTGACACTCACTGTTTCTCAATCTGGTGTGTGAGAGTGTATAAAAATCAGTGGCTGGAGACGATGTTTGAATCCGATAAGTTAATGCATACCTCAAGGAGATTCTGAGCTTTGTTTGGGTCAAATCTTTGAGCCATGGTGTCAGGGGAAGAAGGTGAGGTGTTGACTGATGATGTGGCAAAAAGTAATTAATTGATACCGGAGGTTGCGATCAACAACCTGGAAAACAAGTGTTCATGTGATGGTTAAGCTCAAGCGCACCACATCACTGTGTGATCAAATTCAGCTGCGAAACATATCGACTATCCTATGTCATGCGCCATCGTGTATAATAAGTAATGGATCATGAATCATGATCCCTCCATCCCATATTTCTTCAGCTTCTCAAAATACTTTTGTACTCGACTAGCAACTTGCCGGGGAGTCCGCCGCCCGTTCATCGCGCGAGAAATTTTCTGCCAGCTAGTACCCCCACAGGATCAGGACCGCAGCTCGTCAGGTTTCCGATCGCTTGGATATAAAGTCTAGATTCACTCACCGATATTTCTCACCCTCGGGAATTTGCTCCAAAAGTTGTTCGAGGAGATGCTGCTCAGAAACAGACCAAGCCTGTTTGTACGTCTCCGGTTTTGGTTTACCGGTGTCCTTGGTGTTGATGAAGGAGGGTTCAGTTGGTCTAGGCGGTAGCTGCGGCGGCTTGGGCACACCATCTTTGCGAATTTTTTTGCGCGGTCGGGAATTCGGCAGCGAATCCTCGACGATAAGGTTCTTCTGAGTTGGCCGGCGTGACCGGGAAAATTTAGGTGGCAACGATTGCGGTTGCGATTCCGGCGGGAGAGATAATACGTGATTGTTCTGGCTATTCGCTTCGTCGTGGTCTAGAGAGATGTCAACATCCATACTCTCATCTTCTGCATCATGTCGAACGAAAACAGCAGTGGAACCTTGCATCCTGAGACCCGGAAGTTTCAGGCCACACGTCCGAATCTTCCTCTGCTTCAACAGTCGAATTTTTTCTCGCTCCCTTTGCCTGTGCGCTTCCTCTTCATCTATCTCCGACTCGGTCTCATCTTCCGTATCTGGCATATGTGAGAATGCTGCTAAAGCGGGATCGATAATCGAGCGTCTTGCTGTTTTTACGAGCTTTTGGAGATCAGATAGTGGTGACTTTTGCGTGGAGTGAGGCTCATTTCGTGCAGCGTACGACTGCTGAGCCTCGGTTGTGAATCTTTGGAGGGGTGCAGGATCTAAGAACATGTGTGAACATCCCAGCAGAATAAGGGGGAAAGAGGAATGTATACCGTGACCCTCAAACACGGACCAATCAATTCCCCTTGGAATTACGAGCTGCCAGTCTGGCAGAGCACTCAACCGAAAGGACGGAGCGTCGAGCTGAAACCCAAGATAAGCAGGGGGAAGTTAGATAAAGAATGTTAAGACGTACGTTGGTCTGTAAATTGCCTAAAAAAGTTTTTGGATCAGCGATGGCAGCTGCTCTTGCTTCTCGTAGACGTTCGATGTCTGAGTAAGTGGTCTCTAGCAAGGCTTTCTGGTTTTGTATGAAAGCTTCAAGCGCTTCGAGCCTAGAAAAAGGTTGAGTGTCGTGGAGGTATTGAAGAGAATAAGATCTTACGTTTGAGCACGCTTCTGGTCCATGGATATGGTGGTGGCATCAGGTATGGGGGCTCCCAAGTGCAAATCAGAGGGTGAAGATAGTTCCCACGCTCCAAATATTCCCTGTTTTCAAAATGGTACTTATCTGAATCGTTACACGTGACAGGTCGCGTTTAGTGTCACGCGTTGAGCTCATTAACAAACCCTTGACTATGGCTACCTCACAAGTCATCGACCTTACCAAACTTGAAGACGACGAGGGAGAAGAAAGCCAGCAGGAAGACCTTTATGATCCTCGAGATGTCCTTGGACCCGTTATCACTCGTATTATTGATGCTCTCGGTGGCGTGGAGGAGGGCGAATACCGCATGGGAGAGCAGGTCGGTGCTTGTTTGAAGGACCTGAAGAAGCTATGGCGACGCGACGACACCGATGACGACCGGACAGTGGCACGCTTTTTCTGGGAGCGGCGCTTGCTGCAGAATGATCTACTCCCAATCCTCCTCACTACGATAAAAACCAACGGCGGGGAAGACAAACGCGCTATCGCATGCATAGATCTCATGACCGCTATGACTTGGCCCATCGATCTGGCGGAGGAGTTGAAAGAACTTGATGAGGAGGAAGACAAGAATGCGGACTTCACCCACCTTCTTGAAAGCCATCTCCATTACAAGGCTTCCCTGGTCAACAAGGACGTCTTGAAAGCGCTATTCAGCATTGTGATACCCCCTCTTTCGAAGGCTCCGTCAGAGCGGACAGAAAGAGACTTTCAGCTGGTTAGCGTAGTGCTGTACCTAATACGAAATCTTGCCTTCGTCAAAGATTTGCGACAGAGCGCCAACCTCAGCACCAACCAGCAAGAATTCACCTCTCTGCAATCTCGACTCATTCAGGAGCTTGAAAAGGCGAATTTCATAGAGTTCATCATCACAATCGCTGCCAATACTGAGAAGGACCCGTGGTTGACAGGATGGAACACTATCGCTCTTGAGATTCTCTATCTTCTCTATAGGGGTGTTAGTCCCATATCATTATCCAAGAAACAGGAAGACGTACGTTATATGGGACTTTTTTAGCACATGCAACAAATGCTGACCTAGCTGTACAGCAACCAAAGGAAAACCTCAGGCGGTTGTTAGACACAGAAGCCCGCTTACGACGCGAAGTTTTACCCAACCCATCCACCCGACACTCACGCTTTGGTACCACCATCTCCGTGACCCTCAACCCCAACAAGAAGCGCAATCCAGGTGATCCCCAACCCCACTCATCGGTCCTCCATCGACAGCAAGCTTTGAATAAAGAAGCCGTTGAGATCATGGACATCAAGAAACGCCAGAGGCCGCGCAAGGGCAATACGGTGGACGAACTCTCTCGGGAAGACAACCTCTCCGTGGGTGCCCGCAAGATACTCCAGGCCTTGGCAAACGAGTTCCTCAAAGCTTGTTTCAATTGTGAGTTTCACTAGCCCGTTCGTTCTGTGGCTTTTCGGTGGCTCAAATCGCAGGAACTTGGTTTAGCCTTTGTCTCGACTCTATTGAAAGACATTCGATTAGAACGAGCGAGAGTGACGGAGAAAGATAAACTACGACTACTCTTCGTCACTAAATTCTTCTTGGAATACTTCCTCGCTTTACGCGCTCAAGAGGAGACATCCCAATCGGACAAGGACAAGTCAAAAGAGAGCGAGAAGTTGTCCTTCGGTCTGATCGCCGAGGTTGTCGAACGAAATTGGATAGTCTGGGTGCTCAAGCGTATGCGCGAAGCCGTCGACGAGAAGGTATGTTCCTCCTATTTCCTTCGTAGTTCACAGTTTTCCCCTCAACCCAGGCTTACACTTTCTTTCCCAACAGCCAAAACTATGGACGGAGCTCCAAGCTGGCCTCGAGTGTCTAACTCAACTCTTACTTCTCATTGACATCATGTCAAGGTCAGATATCGCTGACCCGACACTGGCTGAATCCGCGGACCTTCTGCAACAGCAGATCATCTACAACGGCGAGGTCCTTGATATCGCGATCGACAGCTTGCGCGCCTACCGGGAGGGCTCTCAATCTTTGACTTATCTGAATGCCAGCGTACATTTGTCCTATGCACTTATGCGTTTGCTGGAGAGGTGGTCAAAAGACAAGGGCGACGGGGTCTACGTTCGCAAGAAAACCGCTCGACGACGGAAGAAGGCTAAAGGTATGAATCACTGCAATCAAACCAAGAACGGCGCTAATAGCATACTGATAGGTGTTACCGAGGAGGAAGGTATACCAGACGCTGAAGAGGATGAGATAGTGGAGAGGCACGAAGATATGATTCAAGAAACCATCTTTACGTTTGACGCATTCGAGATGGTGGGCATCGTTTCTAATTTGGGAGTGGTTGAAGCTGACGCCGGCGCAGAAATTTGCAAACGCCGAAATCAATCAAACCCTCCTGACCTATCTAGCGCGATACAAAGAATTTGACACTGCCGATAATATGCGCCGAGTCGTTAGCCTCCTCCACAGACAGGCTGTCAAGGCCAAGGCGGAAGGACTGTTCTTTAACGTCGGTCCCCTATTCAACTAATACCACCCGCATCATCTCCACTAATCTACTCACCCCATACACAGGTGTCGACATTAGACCTTTTTAAGACAATCCTGTCAGAAAAAGAGACATTACCTCGAGACCAGCCATACAAGGATCTCATCAATCTGATTAATTTCATTCTCCGCAAATTCTTCAAGGCGCTTGCTGAGGATACCTTCCTAGCGGTAGAGGTGAGAAAATTCCGGTCCTCATATCCGTATGGCGTCTGTGGCGTGCCCTGACGCTTATTGCACCCCTGGTTGTCGCTGTCAGGCGTTCTTCCCCAAGAATCGGGGATATTGGAAACAATACTCCAGTTGGGAGCCGGAAGACCGTTCCAGGAAGGACAAGGTACTCGTGGAGGACCGTCGTTTCCCACCAGATGTCCGAGTCAAAAAAGGGTATTCATGGAGCGATCAACTTGGCATCGTCATTGCTGCTCTCGCGGAGGCCGCTCAAACCGGTCTGATCACCTGGGCAAAGGAGGTATGCTGCAATGTTCTCCATTCCATTTTTTACTGACGTGTGTTGAAGATTATAATAACTGCTAGAGATCAAAGACGGAAAATCATAACAGATAACAAGAATGAAAGTGACCAATCACAAGACGAGGGTCCTGATGACGCAGTTGACACAACCTTACGCAAGGATCGACCATCAGCGGAGGCACTCGAGAAAATTAAGGACTATGGTATGTGTACTCAAATTGTTCTCGGCATATCAACACCTCATTGATCCTCGTAGTAATCCCATACTTGAATAATGAGCATGCTCAGGCTGCGACAAAAAATCCTCAGCTCAAATTACTTTTCCGGTTGTGCAAGTTTGCTATCATGGATGAAGGTGCGGTGATGGTGCTCCAACCACAGGTTATAAAATCTCACTGGCGTTCTTGTCAACAGACGAAGAAGAGCTTCAATGGTATATCCCTGCTGCCATACTTCCCTCAGACCTGCAAGGCATATTGAATGTGTTTGATCAATTTCTTGAAACACCATTCGACCTGGGCGGCAAGAAAGCATCATCACTATTAGCCAAGAAGCGGCGTAGGCGCCGCCAACGAGCGCCACCATCGGACACTGAGGAAAGTGCCGAGCTTGAGGATGATGAACCTAGGGGAAAAAGGAAGGAAAAAAAGAAAAAGGAGGAGGTACAATACAAATCCGCGCAGTTCATCGAGGACAGTGACGAGGAATATGGAGATATGGATGCTTTCTTGGAGAAGGAGAAAGCCTTACGCGATAGGGTCGCACTTGCGGGCGCAGAAGCTGCTTCACAAGCTATTCGGCCGCCGGGGATGAGAGCCCATGGTATGAAGAAGCGGCGGCGACGAGGCAAGGAAACTGAAGAACCGGAGCTCACAGAGAAGAGAAGTCTAGACTTCTCGGAGTCATCACCATCGTCATCATCCAGCGAAGACGAAGATTTTGTCCGAAATGGATCTGATAGCGAGGCCGAGGCAGCAGCAGCAGCAGTAGCCAACGGATCTGGCACTGACGATTTGGCGGATAACAACGGTTCATCCACCAAGGCCTTATCCTCGTACGCGGCAGTACCTCGGCCCACACGCCAGGCAGAGGGTGACTCAACCCTGACCTCGCCTACGTCGGTGGATTCACCCTAAAAGCAATCCGAGCCGTCAGCCCGACCACGAAAGCTAATTACCTCTCCAATGATGAAGAATAATGTCCTCGAATTACTACGTACTCACTCCAGCCGTACTATTTCCGTGTCACTTCTCGCATGTCTGCGTGCCCCCAAGTATCACTTTGCACTCGGTTGTGAAGAATAGCGGTTCAACCAAATCCACCAATTTCTACCCTAACTCTTGCTAAGGCAACGATTTGCGCCACCTGTTCACAGTTGTGTCAGGTGCTATACTGTGAAGCTCCGATCGGGACATATAGTACCAGCCAAGGTGCTATGGAGAGCCACGAAGTTGGACCGCTTGTACTGAAAGGGTTCTTGCCTTCTTGGCTATCCTGGTTGACAGCCAAAAAAAAGAAGTCTTCACGGGTAAGAAGGATGAGGCTGAATAGCCGAATTGGAGCACGACAAACGGACAGGCGCAAAGGAGGGTGATAAGAGCAACTCCGTTGTCCCTTTTTCCCGCTAAAATCAATGCAACCGCAGAAGATACTGACTTCATGGATTCACGAGCGCATGCGTCCCTTTGCTTTCGGATAAGTGCGTGCTTGTCATGGGAACTCGAAGAAAAAGGTGGCCCAAAAGGTATTGAAAAATCCGCGCCGTTCTTCCGAAATAGTCCAGGTTTAAACATGCGCATACATGCGAGAAATTTGGCCCCATAGCCGCTGATGGATCCCTGAGGTGCTTGTTGTCCACAAGCCCCTTCGACCCTGATCCCACTAGTGGATTTTTCAAGCATAAATGATGGCTTTTTAACTTAATTGTAATCGGTGCTCTGAAGGCAGGCCGACACGTTTCATGTTTAGAATTGACTATCACCATTGCAACCCGCTTCCATATCAGAACCTTCCAGTGGAGTTAGCTTCAGCGTGGGGGGAAATGAAAATTTTGGAAAAACAGCCATAAACCCAAACTTCGGTATTAAACAGCTGGGAAAGAACAGATGTTTAGCTCTTGTTGACGATGTCACGAGTCATTGTCCTCACCTCTGTTTTAATCGCAGCCACACAAGAGGAATCCCGGACCATATGTCGGGTTGTTATTATCAACAGAAAATGAGGAGTAAAAGCGGATGACAAGCTTTCGGAAAAATGCGATTGGTGGATCTTGCCATTGTTTTCCCATGGAGCCGAGGAATGAAGGGAAAAGCTGTAAGTTAGGCTGTAGGTGCGATTCAAGTTATTTGAGAACTTGGGAGGGGGACGCCACTAGACCGTTTGGATCCCTCTGCATGCTGTTCATCACGGAGTTGGAAAAACCAAAAGCTAGCAAAGATATACAACAGGAAATCTGCGAACAAGATTTGGATTCTTAGGTTGATCGCCGATCAAGGAAGTGTGCTGCCAGGCACGGTGCGCTGGACGGACAGGGAGTGCCAACTGCCGCGACTTGCCGCTCGTACTGGGAACATCAAACAAATCTCTGGATAGAAAACATAGTGGTCACCCGATTCGAGCTTAGTAGGTAGGCGAAGATCTGGCAGATCCAGCCGACTGTCTACACAATTGGGGAGCGCTTCTAAGGTTCTAAGGGAACGGGATGACAGGGTCATTTGCACCTGAATGAGATTCGCCTGATCGAGAAAAGCGAGCAACTCGGGAAATGCTCAAAATGTTCGCTCGCTTGGCCCCCCCCTAGCCACTCAGAACTACAGGTGGGCGCTGAAAAGTTGTTCCCGATACTTATAAGTGACTCTCCGTTCTCATTACCACCTTTCCAACCCCGATCCACCTTCCTTCAAGTTACGTTATGTCGTCTTCTGTCCCCGGTCATACGGCACATGGTGTTGAACGCCCTGAGCGCAGCCGTAACGCGAAGGCCCAAGCTCGTCATCGTGCAAAGCGAAAGGCCTACATTGAACAAGTGGGTTTACCACACCTTCATTGTCCACCATCATATTGACTAATCACCTCACCTCACCAGCTCGAGCAGACTGTGACAAAACTACAGACGGCACTAGGCTACACCCCAGAGCAGGTGTCTGCTTTGCCACCTCCCCTGGTCAAGATACGCGAACTCGAGCAGGAGGTCGCTCGACTACAAAAAGATAATGATGACTTGCGCAACCTAGTTGCGGAGACAAACGGTAGAGGCCTTCCTGGAGACTTTGCACGAAGAAATTCATACGGGAACTACCAAGATGCCCGCTTGTGCGACCGCAATGACTACAAGCGACGAAAACATGTCGACGGCGTGTATTTGGTGAGCCTTGCCCATTGATCCCGTTTTGGCCATTCCCTTCATTCCTTTGTTCAATCAGCCCCCGAACGACGCTCCGCTCACCGATTCTCTCCGCCCGCCTCCCCTCACCATCCCTCAACCCCTGGCGCACCATTATGGCAACCTGCCCTCTAGTGTTACAAATCATAATGGTACGCATCCTCCCCGTTATCATCATTGTAGTACAACAGCTCATGTTATTCTTCCATAAGGCTCCAGCACTACATCCAGTCCTCCTTTTTCGGCGAGTCTTTTTCCCTCACATTAGCCCAATTTCGCTCTCCAGGCGAAATTCGGCTCTTTGATAATTACTTTGGATCCTAGTGACGTCTTACTTCTTTCTTTCCCCCAATAGCCCGCCCAAATGCAGTCTTCAAACCATCACCTATCCAACCATCGGCCCTCCTCCCTAACAAATCATTCCATGTCTGGCTTCAACCAATCTCATAGCTACGAGTCGATTAAAATGGAAGACGAAAACTACCCTGTTCGTATTTCCCCTGATGACCCGAATAGCCGCTCCTCACGAGCTATTGGTTCCCTGCTGCAGCAATCAAACCATCCCTCTCACCACAGCCAGTATCCTGTTACTCCTTATACACATACGCCAACTTCGGCAAATATGGACGCATGGCCTTCCTATTCCTCCGAACGGGCATTACATCGATAAGCTTTGTTACGGACTCTACGGACTAGTTCTCGTCACCAGATATATGGTCGCCTCCAAGTTCACTGCTCATTGAAACATAGAAGCTGTTTATTATACCCTGTAGCATTTGTTTTCGCTTGCATTGTTTTCATGTTGCTTTCTCGTCGCTGTCACGTCTGTTCTTTGGCTCACTGCCACTTTCAGGGTCTTACATGTTTTGTCTAACTTCATCCTTAATACTGTATAATATTCAATGCTTTGAGATCGAAAGTCCGCAGTACGCGAAAAAGTCAATTTGAATGATGGCCGCACGTGAAATAGTTTAGAAGATCCATACCCCGAGATCTGCAGCGCTCACGGCATGCGAAGGTAGATGGCTGATGATTGCATCGACATCTTGTGTCACGATCGACCACTCAGTTTTCGTAAGAACCATGGAGACACAAAGAGTGGCGTTACGTACAAAAAATACGATACAGTATGCTAATGACGCAGTTGTGCAATCTGGCAGTGTGGCTTACAGCTCAGCGAGACGATAATGGCCTCCAAAAGGAGTAGGGCTTCCGGTGCACGCACCCGGACAGAGTGATCAAATCCCACGAAGAGACTGTGTGATACCTTCATCTTCGGACCAGAGCTCCTACGGAAACATCCACTCGTTAACAATTGAGTTCAATCGCCGGAAATACTATGAATAAATGCCCACGGAAACGCATAACTGCGACCAGGCATGAACAAGGTAGAGCAAAGAGTATTGGGAACACTGATTCGGAACTCGTGAACCGGGTAATGACCTCTCGAACACGTCTGCCAGGCAAGATTAGGTTGCCATGATGGAACGATTCAATCGGCCATAGAAGGATTCAACCGCCTATTTGTGGCTCCCAGCAACGCCATCAGGCATCAGTCATCATGAGCCTGGAGTTTGAGCAGTATGTCTAAGCAAAAGCGCACGCGTTATGAGTGATAATATCTCGCGTTAGGCTCGGCCCAGCCTCTCAAGTACCATCAAGTACTAATCCTTGGAGAGGTGATCCCGAAGCCTCGCTTCGCAGGTCCTCGTGTCCCTAACCGCGCAATATAGCACATTTCTATTCGATTCAGGAGCGTCTTAGTACCAGAAGCAGGCTTGCCACTTCTCGCCATATCTAGGAGAAAGTGAGCATGACTTTAAGTGGAAATACACAAGAAAATATTACACACCTTTTGGGGTATCCGGTTGATAGATATCCTTGGCCACAGCCGACCCACTGTGGTGGGTGGCGCTGACAAGAACCTCATGGTCAAGGTGGGAAAGAACTCGGACATCATGTATGTCAGGGTATTCCCGCGGAGGTCCCAAAAATGTACCAGCGGCGCCGTACGGGGGATGGACTCCGGAAGTGCTGACGGTAGAAAAATGGCTGCTCAGGCGAAAGACGGTGGCTTGTGGCCTAATGACTAGAGTCTGAGTTATAGGTCAACAAGCTAGTACCCGGACGTCCCATGATCCCCTGTATTGAGCTTCTAATAGGAAGAGATACGGCTAGGGGAGAAGGCTCCCACACCAACTCAAAAAGAACTCAAAAAGCTTCTCTATTGGGGTGGAAAACAAATGACGACGCACGGATGGCGCGTGTAGAGCATTTCCTGCTGTTTTGGGTTCGAATACAATGTACGAGGACTTCGGATTCTGTTTGCCTTCCTGGGACACGGTACCGCCAGTCTTTCCACGCCATGATTCAACTGTCCGACTCGGAGACCTACCAGGGACGGCATGATCCGGCGGCTCTGGTTTAGCAGTTCGGCCCGGTCTATCACTGATTGACCGATGAAACTCAAGACTCGGGCATTGCCAGTCTCGATCATCCTCCATGTCTGTTTCAACCCAGCGCATTCTGTCGCCAAGATGCACTCCAGGGACAGAAGACAAGTCAGTATAAATCCATTGCGACGTGTTGGGTAGACAAAGTCTTTGTATTGGGCGCAGTCACCAGTTTACAGTAAACACATAAGGCACAATTGAAGAGACCGATTTGGACGGTATTACCCAGAGTTTCGCACTTGGTAGAATGAATGGATGCGAGTACCGGTACGACGAGAGAGTCAATACAGGTGAAACTTCTTGAGCCACACAGGCTACACCTTCTGACCACCTGGTTCCTTCAATAAACATCTTTCGCTCAAGGTACCAGGCTAAGATATTATGAGTGATTGTACAATATATAACTCTCACATTATCAAACATGGTCACGTTCCTAATTGACTCTTGATTGATAAGATTCCCAGTTGTTGAGATTTCCTCCGACGGGAGACTAAGCTACATTACACTGCAGACTTGCTCCTCGTTTACACTTGACCGAAAATGAGTGGACGCCTCTCCTCGTCTGTAGATTACGAGGCTCTCTTGAATGACTATGACACTTGGCTCTTTGACTGCGACGGTGTCCTTTGGCGGGGGGATCAGGTGATCGATGGGGCTGTTGAAGTTCTCAACATTTTACGCAAACGGGGTGGGGTTTCAGACTACTCTTATTAGCCATTAATTTCTCATGTTGCCGTTTCCTTCTCAGGCAAAAAGCTCGTTTTTGTGACTAACAACGCGACAAAATCTCGAAGGAGCTACAAGAAGAAATTTGACCAAGTCGGCCTGGACGTTCATGTGGTACGTAGCCCATGCCTTATCTGAGCTTCGCAGAACAGATGACAAACTTGAGATCGGACCTTTCAGGACGAGATATATGGGTCTGCATATGCAGCTGCCGTTTATATTTCTTCGGTCGTTAAACTACCGAAAGACAAGAAAGTCTATGTGATTGGTCAGGCAGGTTTAGAGGAAGAGTTGCAGGACGAAGGAATCGCATTCATAGGGGGTACAGTGAGTTTTGTTCTGCAATTCGGAGATCATCCCCGACGACTGAATCTCACAAGGACCCAAAAGATAATACATTAAATTCTTTCGATCTGGCAGATTTCACTCTTGATCCTGACGTTGCCGCGGTCGTATGCGGGCTTGATACCCAAATCAATTATACCAAGCTGTCCAAAGCATTTCAATTCTTGACTCGCAACCCAGACTGTCTCTTCATTGCGACAAACGAGGATAGCACCTATCCCAGTGCCAACGGCCTACTACCTGGGGCAGGGTCCATCAGCGCTCCGCTCCGCTTTGCCCTTGGCCGTGATCCTGTTTGTACCGGGAAACCAGTGAGCACGATGCTCGATTGCGTGAAGGCAAAGTAAGTTCTGTTTTCCGCTGTCCGTGGACATAAGTAACTGAACATCGAACCCAGAGTCAATTTCAACCCGAAGCGGACAATCATGGTGGGAGACCGATTAAATACGGACATCTTATTCGGGCAAAACGGTGGACTTGCGACGCTCCTCGTCATGACAGGTGCGTCCCGTGGCGTTTTAACGTCGAAATCAAACAATCGAACGATTGAAATGGTTTCTTTCATCAGGTATCACAACAGAAGGAAACATCACAGGACCCAATGCTTCACCAATTGTACCCAATTTTGTAACAGAATCCATTGGTGATTTCCGCGTAGTGGAGAATGCGGAGTGTGTGAGTTGAACCATCTGCCAACGGAAATTAAGCGGAAAGGAGGACCGCCAACGCTGAATGAAGGGAGGGGCTAATCTTACGACACCAATCATCTAGAATTAGACGCCCCATAGAATATCATTTTCTAATTAAAGTTGTTTTCTTTCCACCTGCAACCTTCTCTGTTCGACGATGAATTGCTTCACCGCATTGAGAGTGAGGGAAAGAAGGGAACCGACAATATAGCCAATGATAGCGCCATATGCTGGTGTCAGCGGCCATGTCTATGTCCAGTGTCATTTCGGCTGGCAACGCTTCGTCAGGAACTGATGGAATAACTTACCTGCCATGGCCTATCCCAGTCAAGGGCAGTGGGTACTGCACCCAGCCAAGTGCCGGTGAGAGAACCAACGGCTGGAAAAACAATTGCACGCTCGACAGGGGAGCGAATCCTGTAAAAACATGTCAGCCACACTTCACGAAAACAAGTATGAGTATCCACGTGAATTCAGCGAACAACCTGATCCACAGCAACCGTCTGAGAAGAGGCGCCGTACCAGAGCCCAGTGAAGGGGGTCCGTATACGAACGCAGGTGTGTAGATTGTCAAGATCGAGGCCAGAAGCGCAAGGCCATAAGTGTGAGATGCGTGCCTTTGGGATAGGCGCACTGTCAAAGGCAAGGCACGACCATTGAAGGGTGAACACAAACCGATAGAATGGCGCGCCAAACAATATCAGGACAATGTGTAATATCATGGAACCAGCAATTGTCGTTAGCCACGCATCGATGAAGGCCTAAATTGTGGAACGTGGGTCAGAATCCAGTCTGTTCGTTTTGTCAAGTGGACCGTACTTGGACTTTGTGCCGGTCAACAAGAGTCTTTTCAAGCCGTTGTTCGTTTTCCGAGTCATCAATGTTGTTGTGGGACCACCAGTTGCGTATATATCCGGCCCACCACGTCTGAAGAACTGCGGCCCCAGAGCAGATGTAGATAATGGTTGTTAAAGGGTTAAGAGTCAAGGGCTCGAGGAATGGATGCTGTGGTCGGTCCAGAGACGAGAGCTGAGCAGGATCCACTCGAACACCAGTGACATCTTGCAAAAAAGTTGTCCGGGGAAGGAAAAGTCCACTGAAGAGTAAAAGTGTCGTGTGGACACCGACAACTGGAATATACCAGTTTCCGGGCAGAATTTCCATCGCCAAAGGCAAGCTCGAATTCAAGGATGGTGCGCTATCGTCCTTGGTTGCCTTTGTTGCGACGGTCGCGGACCCCTTGGCGTTCTTCATCGTTGGTTCTCGAGTGACTGTGTTGGCGGTGATCTCGTCAGATTCTCGTGTGCCTGCAAGCCAGCAGCATTACGTAATAGGTTCGTGACTGTCCAGCTCGACACAATTGAATCCCTTTCTCGACTCCGCCTAACGTATCTAGCTATTTCCGGGATAGCGTTGTGCCCAATGCCTCCATGAAAACTCAAATACCTCGTCTCGTAGTCCGGTCACTTGGAAAAACGCAGCTTGACACCATTTCTTTGCTCTCAATGGCCAGCAGTGATGGGCAATTAAATGGACCGAAACACGCGTCTACCGCATTCTGGATACAAATGGAACAGTGAACTGTTTGCTCCTTTCTGCAGTCCAGGGACCTGCTCTCCCGCACAGTCGACTCTTGATCGGTCACTCCTCTGCTAGCGGCGAGGTCTAAAAATGAATATCATTTGGATACTACCTCGTTAGGTTGACCTATTCTCTCATCAGTGGAGAACCAACAGCTTGGCGGATAACACACGGTAGGCAGCGGGTACCCTGTAAAGGAGATAACCAGTCGCTGTCGTACAACCTCATATTCAAGAAGCACCCCTTCTGCAATTCCTGCTCGTTTTGTAGAAGTCGGTAATCAAGAACACTGTATTCACGGTCCTTGAACTCCGAACACACGCACGAGAGAGTCCCGATGGTAGATGGGACCTTACCTCCCCACTGGTCAACAAGCATCAAGCCAAAAAAATGGAGCGACTGTAGACACCCGTGTATCATCGATCAAAGCTGTCTCTCACTAGAAATCCTCGCCCACCGACCATCGCGGT
>KQ962755.1:42809-79621 GCA_001563735.1 Leucoagaricus sp. SymC.cos
GGCATGTCACGCTGTGTCAAATGACGGTTTTGGGCACTTTTCAGCGCTAAATATTTGAAGAAACATATCAATTCTGGTCTCCTTACAATCATATTTGATATTTGATCAAGTGATATATCCTATAGATATCTATTGATTAGTGCAATTATTGTAGGGATTAATCTTAATTTACAGTCAGAAAAAAAATATCTTGATTAGGTGTGTCAAATGACGGTTGATCACTGTAGGTACTAGAGATATGAACGTGCGTTGTGTTATAACGCGTGACGTCAGGGCTCCATCCAATCTTCAGTTCACATCCACATGGGCGGTATAAACCACCAACGGGAATGAATGCAAGAGATTATCTACCAAGCCATCATATATGCATACAACGCCCGAATGTACATGGGAACCAGGGCCGGAAAAAGTAAAAGCTACAAAGCAGAAATCAAAAGAAATGTGTCATATACTACTAATTACTATGAAAGGTGTCTCCCCGAGTCACCGACATTAATTGTACATTACACTCAAACTCAAACTCTTGAACCCGACGGAGCGTGAGGAGTTGGGTCTTCAAACGGATCTTTGGAGTCTTCACCATATCCAGCTTTACCCTCCGGTGGCATGTATCCAGGTTTCGCTTCATAAGGTGGCACGAAAGCGTCATCGCCGTATCCGTAGGGAGGTTGTTGACCGTAGTATTGGCCATAGCCGGCATTGTATGGTGGGTTGTAGTGTGATGGGTAGTTACCGTTGCGGGCGGCATAAGATGGTACGCGAGATGCGTTGGCGGTGCTGGAGGGGTCAAGCATTTGGCGGAGATACGCGAACGCGCAAGATGAGAAGAACGTGGCGATTACTGAGAAATGGAGTCGTGAATAGGCGCGTGGAGTTGAAGGTTTTGAGGAGACTTACGGGTAGTGACGAGGAATGCAATGATATCCTGCCAAGAGTCACGGTCCCAGTAATGGTGGCACACTGCAACTATTGTGAGAGGATAGAACGAGAATGATTTGTATGTTTGACTTACATTGGTTGGCTTGGGATGCATCAATGTCATTAACCACAGGACCCCAGAAACCGAACTGGCACAAGGCTAAGTTTAAAGACGGTAGAAAATATTCACCGTAAACGTACATAGACGATTGTTTGATCTTGTGTCAAAGTTTCACACACAGTGATGATATCATTCTAAAATCATGTCAAGACCACATCAACAACCAAGCCCTAGCAACGTACGACCCACCTTCATAGTAAAGTGTGTAATAATCTCCAGTAAACCAGTACCGGCAATGATCAGAACGACCAACGCTGAGCCGTAGGCGTACAGTCGAATGAGCGGTAGACGTTGCTGTTAAGGAGGCAGGTAAGAAGGCGCTTAGATGGGCTATCATGACTGCGGCGACACGTACTGTCCCTGCTGCGACCAGACCCAACAGTTCAATCACTGCAGCCAACATGTACAGAGCTCCAAGGACGATGTAGACGACTCGAAGTTTTGGGAAAATTCCTAGGAGGCGCTCTGAGGTTCAAGGATTGGCTGTGCGCGGGAGTGGTGGGATGACGTACCGAGATTGTCGAGAGCTGCATTTCTGAAATATCCGATCTGCGTAGAATTATGAGCTTGAGTCTTGAGATTTTCCTGAGGTAAAACGTACAGCACTAGATAAAACACTAGTTTTATGAGTCTATTGGAATCGTAACCAAGAAAACTCACGCAAAAAGCGTCCACAGAAGAGCAGGGAAAGCAACTACAGCAGCAATTTGAATCAGCCTCAAAGTTGCCATTCGTCATTTCTTCAGATTCACCAGCTAACACAACAGGCCTCAAATTCTTCTTATAAACTCGTGCAACGAATGCGTATGGTGGAGGAGGTCCTATACGGGGTGAAACCGGTAGAAAGCAACGAAACGTGGTGAATGAGTGTTTCATCAAATCACACGATAAGTCCACACACACCTGCACAAGCATATCAGCATTTCTTCTACTTGAGAGGTATGAGTAAACGTTACCTTGGGGAGGAGGAAGCCTGCTATTCATCCTGATGGATTTGAAAGTCGGGAGTGGTGGTGAGAGGAAAAGGGGTCGGAGTTCGTGACCAAGGTCGTAAAGTCGCCGTTTTGTATCTATGATCCAGAAGCAGTGCCCGACCGCAGCCCCTGATGTATTTGTCCTTGTTTGATCTAATTGTCCCTAGCCTGGTAACGCTCACCTTATTTGGACCAATCGTCCGTGTGTTCTCTGTTGTCTTCCACCCCTCGTTCGCAATTGAACTTGGTCTTGATGACGTCTAGCATGCCTAAGGCCTAGTTTCTCCATAATTTCTGCGTGGTTCTAGCCCTTGACATCAAGGAGTGCGGAGGAATACCTGAATGCCCGAGATAACCATCATTGTCGTCTAGTGGCCTGGGCAACCTGTGGGTGTGCCACAATTATCTCCTGTTGGCCTATTTTTGGATCACGTTGGCGGGGACACTGGGATGATCATGATAACGATGACATAAGAACGCCTGACGACCGTATACGCAACAATGAAACAAGAATAATCCTAGCACTGCTGGATAATCATAGGACAAAAGAAAACTGCGGTTCTGTTCATTCACTGATGTGCACCCACTTCAGGGCGCCGGAGGTTATCAAAAAGTTGTAACAGCAACAACTCTTCTGTGCCGCACTACGTTGGTGGCGATGACGCTTGTACCGCTGCCTGTTATAATCTGGGCTGAAAGTTGATCGGGCTATGCTGTCGGTGCAGGCTTCTTGATAGCAACGTACCGCCCCAACCTGCGGAGGACGTAAGTGCTTCACGCTTCGAAGCTAAAATCCATCTTTCCCACGTACCACCATCATCGTTTTCTCAAGTGGTATTTCTGCATACTCAACAAGCTATGATATACGAATCAATGGGTGATTAGTAGTAGTAGAGACGACAAAGCGAAAGGTGGAGGTTTTGGTGTTGTGAAGAAAGATGTTACAACACGTGTTGGCCGACGAGCGTCTGCTATTGACGTTAAGACTACAAAAGCTTCGATGTCTCAAGCCGTTGAGGATAGAGATGACAAATCTGAATACGAATCTTCTGAAGAAGAAGACAAAAAGGCTCCCCCCGTCTGTCGAGGTCGTTCTGAATTTCGTTCCCGTTCTCGTGCTCTGTCCAGAGCTGAATCTATCACAACCTACAAGGAACGAAATGACCGTTCCAACATCAGGAAAAATGGTCTTTCCTTATTTGATCCAATCAGGAGGGATAAGAGCAACCTACAAGGAACGAAATGACCGTTCCAAGTCTCCTATTCTGTATAGTTCTTCAACATCTGTGCCGCCTAGGACCAGGACTCCCCCTCCCAACCAACTAGCTCTGTGGGTTGGAGCCCGTACCCCATCAACACCCAACCTGAGGATGCTGAAAGCATTGCTCAAACTCCTAGACCTATCCGCGCTCTGGGTACACATAAAGCCAACATGGATATTCCTGTTCCTCCTTCGATCTCTTCGTTCCATCGTGAACACACCACTGATTTCGAAACTCAAACAAGCCCGCAAGATATGTGGAAACATTTCAACAAAGTCGCTCATGAAGAGGAACCTCAAGAGCATGTTGTTGCTACCATGGCAAGGGCCTTTAGAAATGAAGGCAAAAACTAAGCAGTCGAAGCAGAAGGCGTGATATTGAAAAGAACGAACGGATCGCTCTCGTCGAGCTGCGTGGAACAAGGATTTTGATGGCTCCCGTCATGAAATGCCAATGGTCAGATCCATGAGCCACTCAAGAGACAACCAAGTCATGCGCACCTGACTTCCTTATAGAGAGTTGTCATGACATGGCGGTAATGTGGTCGGATGTTCGCCCTCGACTGCATCAAGAAGTTGACATGACGCTCATAGACCTGAGCGTATTTTTCCCCCTTGAACGGCTCCTCTACAAGATCTCCCGTCGACCATATTGAGAGAGCAGCATACACCTGGAACATGCATCAGTTAACTGTCAAGGATTGGGGATGAGAGCAGGTGGAGGTGGAGGTACCGGTAGAGGATGTTGTGCCCCTACAAGGGGAGAACCATCAGTGATGGCGTCAACGGCAAACGCCCTGATTAGCGCCCAATGAGTTCTTACCGCGAGGTTTGCTTGAGCCTTTACCACGACTAGCAACATCCTTGTCGTTCGTCCCATTGGCGTTCCGCTCTGGAGGGGAGGTGGGTCGTGGCTACCTCGTCGCGTGTAGGAAGAATGCTGATTACTCTTTTTAGAAGGCTTTTCTGGCGCTGCCTCCGAATTTGAGGGCGCTGCCCTTTTTTGACTAGGTGCGACGGCCATCCATGCTTAGTGTAATCGTAAGGTAAGCCCATCGCGCATATATGCGTGTTATATGAACTTACTCCTCCTAGTTAACGCATCCTCTTTGGCTTTGCGTCTACCTGCAACGTTGGAGACAAAATCAGCTGAAAGTAGGCCACATATAATCACGAAAACTTGTTCACTTACCAAGTTCTTCGTCAGAAAATGGTGGTTCTTCCTGGGCCTTACGTTAACATTTTTGAGCCATGGAACGAGCTGACTGAGGAGGGGAAAGAGAGAGAAGAGCGCGGGTGAGAGGTCGACGGTTGACGAAGAGCGGATGAGAGGAACGAAACATGGTGAGTTCTTATATACATATTTCGATCGTCCTAACACGGCCAATCAAGGTCACATCGACTCATCCATCCAACTGCATAAACGTGCTCTATTCGCTTGTGCCCAATACGGGTGTTTGTCTGCAAGGGCTGCCGAAAGGCATTCACCTCCGAAATGCCTTATCCTTCATATCCGCAACAGTTGCAATTCTTCATCCGAGCACTATTGCTATGAGTCTGTACCAACACTGGTCAGCAGGGCCAGCATTCCCGTGTCTACTCAGCGGCCCTCAGTGGTTATACGGTCCCGACTGGATCCCTCGAGCTGTCTCTACCGGATATCACGACTCATCGAGCAAGGTCGACGTAAGGCGAGCATCATTCCAGTAAATTGTATTACTCAGAGTGCCCATTTGTTCCCGAAATCTGGTCCTCGTGTGTCTCCCGAGTGGACTTCAGCTTCTACTTGACAACTGTGACGTGTTCTATGTAAATCCATTTTCAAATAGGTTCCCATACTCGACTATTTATTAAAATGACGGTTTATTTATTGGTCCTTTTTTCAGTGTGAATATGGAGAGGATACATTGGTTGTGGTCCTGATTTGCATGAGATAAGGGGAATAAGGCTGGAATAAGGGTGAATTTGGAGCTTGCCCTGTTTATTCGGCTGATTCGGTCAGATTGGTGCTTATTGTCACAAATAAGGAAAGACAATTTTTCCTGATGAAGTCTCCTATTCTGTATAGTTCTTCAACATCTGTGCCGCCTAGGACCAGGACTCCCCCTCCCAACCAACTAGCTCTGTGGGTTGGAGCCCGTACCCCATCAACACCCAACCTGAGGATGCTGAAAGCATTGCTCAAACTCCTAGACCTATCCGCGCTCTGGGTACACATAAAGCCAACATGGATATTCCTGTTCCTCCTTCGATCTCTTCGTTCCATCGTGAACACACCACTGATTTCGAAACTCAAACAAGCCCGCAAGATATGTGGAAACATTTCAACAAAGTCGCTCATGAAGAGGAACCTCAAGAGCATGTTGTTGCTACCATGGCAAGGGCCTTTAGAAATGAAGGCAGCCTTGAGAATTTCCTTGGTAACAGCCCATCCCTTCAACTTGGTCCTGCTCTGTTGGGCCCTAACAACCCCCCCAATCTTTTGTTGTGGTCCAACGACAATGATTTCCAAACCCTTGACCCTACTGGGTCAACACCTAACCCTGATCTCACAAACAAGCCTGCTGGCATTAATGCCTCACAGGCTGAAACACATGCAGTGGCTGCACCAGTGCAGTCACTGCCATGATTGCAAGATTCTCAAATGAATATAGATGGAAAACAACAGAACGTGGATGCTGCTGAAAGCAGTAATTTGAAGTCTGTTGATAATGGTCTGATGGTCGAGCAATATGTCTCATCAGTCAGTAATGCATCCCTTGGCATTCAAGAAATCACCAAATAGTTTAAAGCCTTCCCTGTTAATCAGGAAAAATTCATGCCAAGTTTAGCCATTAGAGATAAGCTGGCATATTTACTAACTGTGATAAAAGACAGTGGTTAGAGTCATGCTGTTATTGAAGATTTGAATATTGTTGAAGGATATGCTTCTCAAGAGAGTAAAGACTTTATAGTTTTCTAGCTCATGCAGAAGTTATTTTTCCCAGAGCTTAAATAATACAACCAAAAGAAAAACAAGAGCAAAGACAAAGAAGTGGTACTATTATCTCAGCCCCATGAAAACCAAGACATTGTAATGAGCTTGAATGAGCTTATTATTAATATCTGCCCTTTAATCACTGACCAAATAGTGAGTACTAGATCTAACAAAAGTGGTCAGAAGAAGTTAATCCAACTGTGCCTTAGAAATAGCATCCAAAGTAGACATAGCCACTAGTATGGGGATAATTGGTCATCTACTGCATTAGCAGCAAGTGGTGAGAGGGCATAGAGCTCTCTTGAAAAATGCTGGTATAAAAGAGTAAGTATCATGGAGTTATCATAATAACTGGCAATAAAACAGAGGAGTAAAGCTATAACTCTATAGAAAAAGAGAAGGGAGATAGAGGAAAAAACTCAACTCAACACTGAAAATAGCTCTAGTAAAGAGCTGGAATCAGATTAGACACAGCAAAAAGCCAGCTTGAAGAGAGGAAAGAAATAGTCAAGTGTAAAAAAAGCACTTAACTGAAATAGAGCTAGCTGACTAAGCTGACCTATGAGTTTGGAGACTACAAGAGTGACTAGAGAACAGATATAGTCTAAGTACAACACAGGCTTGCTCAAGCTAGTAAAAGAGCCCAGCTAACTACAAAAGCAGCCAGCAAGCAGAAAAGAGATGTAAAAAGAGCAAAAGCTGCTTCAGCTCAATGTAGAAAAATAGTGGAGGAGTGAACTCAACTTAATACTAGAAAGAAAAGCCAGAGCATGTATGATATAACTTTAGTAGAGAAAGAGAGTAAAAGAGAAGCTGCTAAAATCTAGAGATCTGTCAGTAGTCAACTCCTGTAGATGCGCTGATCTAAACAAAGCATGAGAGAGCAATGTGAATATATAAGCTAAATAGGCCTAAAAGACTGCCAAGCTTATGAAGAAAGATGTATCTCATAATAATAGTAGTATATAAAAAAGAAGAGATATCTATATTCTTTTTGAATAACATGAAGACAATTTCAATTATCTAAAAGCTGAAGATATTTTATATATCATAAACTGAAATTCTTTTTTTGAAAAGATTTCTCTTGTCTCCTCTCTCTATATTATGAAAGCTTCAGCTCATTCAAATATAGTGATTATATAGTTTGATATCTGAGATTTCCAAAAAGAAACTAATACTAAAACTCTTATTAACTATATATTTAATTTTGAAAATAATGTTACTACTATTTGTATATATAATATATGTCCTGATATTCCTCAGTGCTAGAACTATTAGCATTAAAGTCATCTTACTGTGAAATGCTGATCTCAAAGATAGTGATATACTAAGTATAGAGATCTGTATAAGACTGAGAACTACTATATCTCTTTATAATGCTGTAAAATAAATAAAAAGGCTAAGCTCTCTTGTTTTGCTACTCCTGAGAGTGAATTATGCTCCCATAGGTTTAAATATCTCAATTATAAAGACAATTACTTTGTTAATAACAAGTAATACTTCTATTAGTGTAATAGATTTAATAAAACTTGGTATAACAACAAAACTCAAGAAGTCTGAGCTTAAAAGGCTCAAAAAGTTAATGTTGTAATTGAAAGATATAACAATAGTGAAAGCCAACCAAACTCTAGTGGCTGTTGAGAGCCAACATCTACTCAATGAAGAATTTGAAGCTTAATAAGATATAAATTCTTTTTTTTAATATCTATTATTTTTATTTAGTCATAGAAACTACTTTATTAATATTTGCTGATGATATAGATATTATTATCTTTCAAGAGCCTGCTTAGATCATTATTTGTAAAACAGTCTCTACTAATAATCTTCTAGAAAAAAATATTATTAGAGCTCTACTACACTAAGACTGAATCTATATGTCACTCTCTTTTCCTTCTTCCTGAGTTATGGCTTATGTTCATAAATGTCTGTCATACCTCAGACTTGTTCTCAGATCTACTTTCACTAATCTTGAAAGCAATATCCTTATTCTTTCATTATCTCACAACAAAGACATTTATTACTTCTTGAATATCTACTCTAATGACAAATAAATAGTGCTCAATTATTTCTTGTCATGTGCATATCTCTTACTTCTTCTTATTTATATTGGGAGTAGATAAATACAGCAATGGGAATGTTGCGATAACTAAGTAATTATTGGCTATTAATCTGGTACAGTCTATCTGTTAACTCTTATTATCAATATCTTATCTCTCTTGACCTTAATAGTAGACTGATGACTCTGAACATGCAGCTAAGATATTATGTATTAATATGTAGTGTTAATTGTACCAGAATTACATAGGTATAAGTTATCTGGTGCCTGTCTCTCTAGATCACTATACTTTAACTATAACTGTCTCTTTTAGTAGCTTTAATCTCAATGGCTTGCTCCTTTCAGCTATCTTAGACATATGTACCATTGACTTCAGCCTCTAATTATAGAATATGAGCTTTGATAGATGCCTCAATCATTGCTGCTCCTTGACTAACTCTCTATTAGTAGGAAGTGAGTGTTATAAGCAATCTCCTTGTCTTCTCCAGCTTATTTGCTCTATGCTTTCATTTTATTTTTAGTACTTCCTACTTATAGGCTCTTCCAAAAGCTTTGAGTAGTTCTAGCTATTTGTTTATGAGCTTTACTATAAAATTCTGACCTTTTGCTTTATTTATAGTGAGTACCTGCAAGTTTTGCTGTTTGTTTTGAAGATCTTAAATAACTACTCTTCAACATTCCTCTCAGTTCTCTTGTGCTCACTTTGCAGCTTTATCAGCATATTGAATATATACCTGTTTTCTTTTTTACTTAAGACTACTTATGTCAAGCTCTATCACCTTTTTCATAGTGAATATATAGTCAGATTCTTTGAACTATGTATTTATGAATGCTTAGATATTGTTGTGGCTATATATATGCTGAGCATTCTATTAGTGCAATATTTGGGATAGCTTATTGCATGTGTTGACTCTTTTGGCTCTGAGTTGACTCTGATTAATATTATTAGTAGATAGTATCTATATAAAAGCTTGTTCCTTTTGAGATACATTGTTGATGGCTCTGCTAGCCATAAATTCTGATGAAAAGTGCTTCCATCCCTCTAGTATACTCTCAAAAAATGTAACTAAAACTAATTTCATATGTATAAGTCTTAGTTTCAACTTCACAACTGCCTAAACTATATCAGACTGTTTCTATTTCTAACTATCTATAGCTTCTTTTCTATATCCCTTCTTTTCTCTAATAGCTTCCAGCATAATGTTGAGCTTCTCAATCACTGATTGGAGGTATATCATAATATTATTATAGAATATCTAGAGCTTGAGTGCATTTATATTATTTATTTCAGGTCTATGAACTTGTTACATATAATAATAGGTTACTGACTGACTGTAGAGTATAAAAACTGCCAGTTCAGTGAGTGTTAGAGTGTTATAGAGTGCATTATAGATATTGATCTCAATGTTTGTCTAAGATGGTATCTATTTTATATCTTGGATAAAATACAAAAACTTAATATACTATTCTAAATTAATAAGGTTAATGAGAAGTTCATATGTAGTAAGAGCATAGCTTCCAAAATAGGTGTTGCAGGTATCTGGAAACTGTTAGTACTGATGTCTGTGCTTGACTTTGAAAAAGAAAATATATTGATCATCTTGTTTCTTCTTGTTGTCTTTGTTATTGAATATAGTTCCTATAAATATCACAGTTTTAGCTGTACCTTGGGTTGAAGCTTTAAATGCTACTAATTTAAGCTCTGTTATGAAAGTAGTTAGAGTTGAGAAGTCAAGAACACATCTATTCTTTTCTATACACCACTATCATCATTTACAGTCTTAGTCATATTCTAGCACACTATGTCTGATATATTACAGTATATATATAATCTAAAGAATTGTCCTTGGAATGAGGATGTTGACAAGTCTGAAGCTGAGATATTGAGCTCAACTCTGACTTAGAAAGGTGATACTGAGATAGTGAGCCTTTTTACTCCTTATACTTCAGTTCTCTCTACTGAGCTACCTGAACCTGTTACATCTGTCCTTTGCAAGGGCAAAGATAAGAAGAAAAGGAGCTCAGCTGTGGCTGAGCTCATCTTCCCTCTGCTGTGGCTGAGCTTATCTCCCCTTCACCACATCTGAGCTTGTCTCCCCTCTACTATACTTGAGCTTACCTCCCCTCTACTGCACTTGAGCTCACCTTCTCTCTACTGCACCTAAGCTCACCTCTCCTCTATCACACCTGAGCTCACCTTCTCTCCACCATGCCTGAGCTTGTCTCTTCTGAGCTCACTTTCTCTCTGCCATGTCTAAGCTTATCTCCTCTCTGCTATACTTGAGCTTGCTTTCTCTTCACTATATCTGAGCTCATCTCTCCTTCACTATATCTGCCACTCCTAATATCATGTTTATTCACTCTTGTTCTCCCAGTCCCTAGTCTATCTCTTATAGTATTTCTTTCTTGCTCTTTTTCTGAAGAGAATTTTGCTATCTATACTGAGGGAGTCACTGGCTCCTTCTTTGGTCCTACTGCTGTTCTATCCAATAAGTTTCTAGACTTGGTTTCCTCTATTAATTATACTCTTGCAGCCTAGTCTAGCAAGATCTAGGCTTAGGAGTGAAATCAGATATGTTTTATCCATATTTTGTCAGTGATAATGGAATATGTCTCTTAGTAGCATACTTTGCTTTTTGAGGACACTTCCACTGTGTCTACTTTGGCCTTCACCCTGTATAACATACTACTTCATGATGCTCTACAGTGTTCTCTTCCAACCTATGGTATAGCTGATCCAGCTGGCTCAGCCCCCTCTGCCTCTATATGTATGTCTCCTTCTGAGGCCACTGTCTATCCTCTCCTAGCTCCTAAGCCTGCCCCTTCTCCCAGGCCTGTTCAGTTTGCCAAGTGCTTACTTCTTTTCTCTAGTGTTAAGTGTAGCTACACTGACACTGTCCAAGATATTATGTCTTTGGTCAACCTGTCCCTAGTCTCTCTTGGTACTAGGTCTTTATTAAGATTAACCTACTTCTCTCTTCTTTGCAGTTTCTGGCCTTAGTTAGAGCTGCCAACTATTCTTTTAGCAAGAGTAATCTTTAGGTTGACTCTTGCTACTTTGTTTATAGAGGAATCTCCCTCCTTACCTCTCATGTCATCTCTCAGGTTGAAATAGACCTGGTGAAGACTGGTGTCATGCACATTCTCTTCCTTGTTAAGGATAGAGTTTTTTTTTTTTTTTAAATTTAATTCAAAAATTTATATACTGGTACATGATAGTAGTCCAGTTGCAAATACAAAAATATATATCTACAGTACTCTACAAGAGATGAACCCCCCACAGCTCAGCTAAATATGGTAGCCTACACTGAAAGATAGGCCCTCCCTATACCCAAAAGTAGACAAAGAGGCAGATAGAAGCCCTTGCCCTCTGCAGCACTACCAGTACCTATGAAGTACTAAAGCAAGACTAGCATAGCCCCAATCAGCTGCCAATGCCAGACTCTTTGAGGACCACAAGGCTTCTAGAGAACTCAGTGACTGCTGAAGAGTGGTTATGCTGTTGTTATCCTCTAGAAAGGTGTGCAAAGGAGAATACTCTAGGATTCTTCCTGCAGAAATCAAGGAGCTCCTTCCAACACTTTGGAAAGTGCCAAGATTCACTGAAGTCTATACACTTAGTTAAGACATGCTCACAAGTCTGCAAATATATAGACTTGCAAGGGCAAGAATGATCATCAGAGAGCTTAAACTGGCATCTAAACTCTCTGATAGATGCATGCTTGAGAACTGCCCTGCACATATGTGCACAGAACAGGGAATCATGCAAATACTTAAGCCATGTATCTTCAGAAAGGTATGTGAACATCATATACTTGCTACCCATATTAGTGAGATACAGAAAATCTCTTCTAGAGGAGCTCATACAAGTGGACTGTCTAGTCTACTCATTGTAACAGGCCTGAGCCTTGGCCATATGAAGAAAATTAAGAGTGGTGAAAAGATGCATCTCTACTAACTCCCAGGCAGTAGAGTCTATAACATATTGATAGACCATGTAATGCAACAGCCACTCTAGTGAGGAGCAGATCTATATAAAAGCAAAGGTGTAAGAGAGATCTTCCTCAAGCTATTTAGCAAGATAACAACAGATGAGCAAGGCCTGAGCCTGCCTACTGCTGACTGAAGGGTCCACTGTCTGCCTAGCTGAAGCTGAGTAGTCTATGAACAAAACAACATGATAGACACCCTCCTACATGCAAGCTGTGAAGATACCCATCCAAATAGTATAGAGTTCTGTATCTGGGGTAGTAACTCTGCCAGTGGCCTAGCAAGATTGCCTAACAGGCATGCCACCAGCACTGAGGGTAGAGTTAAGGCCTCTCTTCCACATTTGCAATCTTATCTTAAGGTTGTCAACATTCTATTCTTTAAGATGAATAGCTCTCAGATCACTGCTAGTGATGTCCAGGTAGTTATGGAGAAGTCCCACATAGCTGCTTCCTTCACTCTTGCAAATAGCTCTTGGATTATGCACAACTCCCAACACACTGATACCACTACTGTGTAGTTTGATGTGCTTGACTCCTAGTCTAGTACTACTACTAAGCATCTGATTAGCACTTCTTTCTAATTTAGCCCAGCTTTGTGCTTTATGTATGTAGTTCACTCTCACTCTGGCATCTCTCTGTGCTAGTGTTGCTGGTGCTGGGGACATTTTACCCATGCCTGCTACTTTTAGGCTCCCTAATGCCTCTAGTATGCTAGTCCTCATACTGAGGCTGGCTATTGACAACATGTGTCCTGCTATAGGAGTAACCTCTCTGCAAAGCTGCCCCAGAACCCAACCTCCATGGGAGCCTCATGCCTATATGCCACATTATGTAAACTATAAAGGAAATCTTTTTTTTTTTTTTAAATCATAAATTTATATACTGGTGTGCAATAGCAGTCTGGTTGCAAATACAAAGAAGTATCTACAGGAATCTACAAAAGACCAGAGACCAATCTCCCACAGCTCAGCTGAATATGGCAGTCTGCACTATAAAATAAGCTCTTCCTATATCCAAGGGTGGACAAAGAAGCAAGTAATATGCTCTTACTCTCTATAATACTACTAGTACCTGCAAAGTGCTAAAGCCAGACTAGCATGGCTCCCATCAGTAGCTAATATCAGACTCTCCAAGACCAAAGGGCCCCAGAAAACCCAGTGACCACCAGAGAGTGGCTATACTATTGTTATCTCCCAGAAAGGTGTGTAAAGGAGAACACATACAAATTCTCCTTGTAGAAATCTAACAGCTTCTTCTACACCTTGGAAAAGTGCCACAGTTTACCAAAGTTGGTATACTCAGTTAAAATGTGCTTGCAAGTTTGCTGATAGGTGAGCTTGTAAGGGCAAGAATGATCATGAGAGAGATTGAACTGTTATCTAAACTCCTTATGATGACACTTGTTCTAGTATCACTATTTTGACTAGAGGTGGCTAGCTGAGAAGTCAACTCTCTTTGGACAGCATTCTAGGAGATTTTCCAGAAGACAGTGGAGGCTAAGCACAAGAGTAGGTGCATACTTAGCCATCACTGCTGAAACTGAAATATTGACAGGGCTCTTGTTATTTACTAAGAAAGAGAACATTAGTAGAACTCTGGTCTTGATAGATATTTCTACTTTTCATCTATACTGTAGTCATGTAGTTACTTCTGGATGTATTCATTACAGTATTCTGGGCTACTAACCTGGAGACAGACTGTTATCATACACTGTCTAATAAATTTCTAATTTTTTTTTTTAAAAAAAGAGGAGTCAAGAATACATTGTAGAATAGCAGCATTCTATTTGTTTGCAAGAGAAAGAGGTGCAATATTTCCAGATATTTCTCACTAGTCTATTATCTCAGAGTTGCTGGCCTTGAAGGTATTTTGCTTCTTATACATGCAACACTCTGTCCAGAGAAATAGATTGATCTCTCTCTTCTCATTAAGAGAAAGTATATCATAGCACTTCTGACCCAGCTGCTAAGTGACTTTCTTGATGAGCAATTTGTCATACTTGGCCTGTTCTTCAGTTGTGAGGTAATTCCATACTTGAAGTCCATCAAGAAAGCTAATTTATTCCTACTTCACAGCTGCTATGTAGGTAATTATATCTGTAAGTATAAACTCTTCAATGGCCTTTTCACTAAGTTCAAAAATAGCTTTCTCCTTCTTTATCATTTGAAAGAGCTGAGCAGTACTTTTCTCTGTTGATGCATGATCTCTATTCATTCTTTTAAAAGCTTCAGGAATATTCACATTGTAAAGACTCTTCTCTCTCTTTTTCCAAGAGAACTGACATTAAATATATTTATGATATTGATAACTGTTTGAATCTAACCATCTTTAGAAGTTATACTTAAGTGATTGAGATCTGTAGTAATGCCAAGAGATCAAATATAGAAAACTGAGTTTAGAATATTTCCAGAACTCTTGTTATCTGTCATCTTCATGTAATTCAGTGTTTTAATTGCTAGATGCTGTGAATGAAGGTCCATTTTACAGTGAAAAGTGCTATCTCCACTGATTGTAAAGCCTGAAGAGAAATGCTCCAATGAGAATCTTATTATGACTTCAACAAACTTGTTGGTCTTACTCTTTGCACATAAAATTTCACTTTTTAGCTATATTTTTATAGCAATTTTACCCTCAAGAAGGAAGCAGCCTATACTCTGATGAGTAATCTTGTGTTCAACTGGTATACTCATAAATTTAGCAACAACATAGATTATTGAGCTTACTTGCTCTTGACTACAACTTGCAAGTATAAGAGATTGTGCAAAGGCTCTTATCTGTTGAGCATAAGCTCTATCCAATTTAAGCTTATACACTATTGGCTTTAAGTGTACTTCATGTGTAATTTTTCTAAGCTTCTGAGTGATATAGTGAACACAAGCCACAAGAGTTGAATTAATTCTATAAAGTTCATGATTGGAACTCTGAGTATCACTAAGTTTGTATTGAGATGTGATATCTCTGCATCCTTGTTTACAAGAAGCTTTTAGATAGACTTCTACTTATCAGTATTTATCTTGTTTTACAGAACTAATTCCTATTGCTAAAAGTGGGCTATAGTGTCAAGATTTGCTACTTGAGTGTAAAAGTATTATATTTATTATTATATATTGCAGAGCTTAGAGTTCTATTTGTTTGGTGAATCCTGTCAGTTGATTCTATAGCTTTTAACCTCTTGACTAGATAGTGGTATGTTCTTCTTGCTATCTTGATTTTTTGAGTTTGACAATTAAGCTTTTGTAATCTCTTGCTGTCTGTTTTTCTTTCTATTCTTAGTGTGATCTATGACCTTAAATAATCACATTAATGGTAAATTGAATTCATGAGTGCTGAAATAAAAATAACATACTTATAATACTAGTAATTAGCTTACTGATTCTTTGGATATATCTACTAATTATATGATATAATATATGACATAATATAAATATCATGCTTTTCAGAATATCTGATGGCCAAATATTAAACCTCAAATAACTCTTGCTATATATTGCTGATTGGCTTAGAGTTTTCAGCAAACTACTTCTCAGCTCTGACACTGACACCTAAATAGTGAATTTCTTCTAGTCTTGATGGCAAATTCTGAGATTATTTCATTATCTAGAAAATGTAACTATCTATCAAAAATATAGACTGTTTAAATCTATGCTATCTTTATCATATTTCAAAATATGTTAAAGTTATAACCTGTAGAGTAGTTATTACTCAGTTATTTCAGTGGGACATATTAGCTGAGATATTGTTATAACTTGTACTTTCTAGATAAATTCTGACTATTACTAACTATTTCTGTATTATTTTCTTTCTATTCTTACTGTTTTATAATTTACTATTTCTTTGTATATCATTTATTTCTGAATATTCCTGTATACTTCTTATTATCTCTCTTTTGATTTCTTTCACTTTTTATTTTTATCAATTATTAGTTACTATTTCTTTTCTATAATCTTCTGCTCAATACTAATAGTTTCTACTTTGCTTTCATATTTTCTTTTATGTTATGCCCACCTTTTATGATTTTATTCTTACTTTATATATTACTATCTATTTCCTTTTATATATCTGCTTTTCATTCTATATCATTCATTCTCATTATATCTCTGTTGTTTCTATCACATGTCTATTATGTCATATAGTTTTCTGTTTATTTTATCTTCTTGTTTATTATTTTCTAATATTTTCTATAAGTATATAAGTAGTAGATTACTCTTATATATTCTCTAATCTAATAATTGACTTAGTTTAACATTTTTGATTACTCTGACTTTGAACTATCCATTTTCTCAGTTTCTCTAAGTTCTATCTCTTCTTTTTTTATTTTATTTTATTTACAAATTTATAAGACAGTGCACAATAGCAGTTCACTCCTGGATTAGCAGCTTAGGATACTGTTACAAGAGAAGGCTAAAGAAAACTATATACAGAATATTACAGCTAAAGAGTTTATATATCTATCTTAATTAACTATATCAGATGCTCCTCTCCTCAAATATGATAAGAGCCTAGTCTATATTTGGGTTTTAGCAACAATGGCCAAACATATGTCTACTCTTACACTCAGCCTCTGCTGTCTTCTGAGAGATCTTCTAAAATGCCTTCTATATGTCTAAGAGGGCCAACTTTTTAGCTAACTAGCTCCAGTCAAAACAGTGGCACCAGAAAGAGCACTGTCAGTTACTAGTACTATGCTTCCCTTTATAGTTTATACAGCATATAGCATGTGGACAGAAAGCTCCTATAAGAGTCAGTTTCTGGAGTGGCTTAGCAGAGGGATTACTCCTACAGTAGAAAGTGTATTAGTAGTAGCCAGCCTCAGTATGAGAACTAGCACACCAGGGGTATTGGAGGGCCTGAGAATAACAGGTGTGAGTAGAATGTCTTCAGTACTAGTAATGCTGATATAAAGGGATACCAGAATAAGAGTGGACCACATACACAAAGCATGAGGCTAGGCCAAATTAAAAAGAAGTACTAATTAGATGCTTGGCAGTAGTGCCTGACTAAGAGTCAAGGATGTTAAACTACATAGTGGCAGTATCAGCACATTGAGAGTTGTGCATAATCTAAGGGCTATTTACAAAGATAAAAGAGACAGCTATATAAGACTTCTCTATGACTGCTCATATATCTTTTTTTTTTTTAATTTATAAATTTATATACCAGTGCATGGTAGCAGTCCAGTTGCAAATACAAAGGAGTATCTACAGTAATCTATGAGGAACATGTCTCCCACAGCTCAGTTAAACGTGGTAGTCTGTACCAAAATATAAGCTCTCCCTATACCCAGAGATAGATAGAGAAGCAGATAATATGCCCTTGCCCCCAAAGCAGCTCACTGTCATCTAGGATACTAGAGCCAAACTAGCACAGCCCCCATCAGCTGCCAATGCTAGACCCCCCAAGGACCCTGAGAGGTCTTCAGAAAACCCAGTGACTGCTGAAGAGTAATCACACCATTGTTATCCCATAGAGAGATATGCAAAGGAAAACACCCTAGAGTTCTCCTTGCAGAAATCCAACAGCTCCTTCCAACATTTAGGAAAGTGCTGAGAGTTACTGAAGTCACTACACTTGGTAAGGACATACTTGTGGATCTGCCAATTGGTGGACCTACAAGGACAAGAATGATTATGGGAGAGATTAAACCAGCATCTAAACTCCTCAATAGGTGCATAATTAAGAACTGCCCTACACATGCACACACAGAGTGGGGAATTATGCAGATGTTTAAGCCATGTACCTCCTGAGAGATACATGAGTGTCATATGCTTGCCTCTCTTATCAGTAAGGTGCAAAAAATCTCTCCTGGAGAAGCTTGAACAAGCAAACTGCTTAGTCCACTCATTGTGACAGGCCTGTGCCTTAGCTATATGAAGATAATTGAGAGTGGTGAAGGGATGAGCTCTCACCAACTCTTGGACAGCAAGGTCCATAGCATATCTATGGACTATGTGATGCAATGGCCACTCCAAAGAGAAGCAAACCTGTACAAACACAAAGGTGTAAGAGGGATCTTCCTCAAGCCACCTAGCAAGACAATGGTAGATAAGCAAAGCCTGAGCCTGCCCACTGCTGACAGAGGGGTCCACCACCCATCGAGCTGAAGCTGGATGGTCAGTAAACAAAACAATATAACAAGTGCTCTCCTGTATACACACAGCAAAGATGCCCATCTGAATGGCATGGAGTTCTGTATCAAAAGCAGTAACTTTACCAGTGGTCTGGTAAGACTGCCTAACAGATATGCTGCTGGCCCAAACCCAAGCTACAAAGATGGCCTAGTAAGCCTTGTTATGACTAACAGAGGCATCCATGGCTACAACAATGCAGTTATTGAGTGCTAGTGCTCTGTTGAGCTCAGTGTTCAGAATACACAGAACATTGACATCCTCCTCCCTGGGGGAGAACTCATTGATCTGAATATAGTCTGAGAACCAATCTGTAAGATACTGCCCTGGGTGAGCCTCCAGTATGTCAGTATCAAAGACCTCCAGAGTAATGGAAAGGCTCAGATATAAAAGAGTATCAACAACAGCAGACCAGATCTTCTCAACAGAGCAGCCCAGCCTAGTAAAATAGTACCAATGAGGATTGATGCTAGGAAAATCCCTAGTTCCCAGAAGCTGTCTAGTGGAGTAGGTAGGCAAAAGAGTGAGAACATGATATGCTGTATATGCCCTCAGCTTCTTAAAATGCAAATATATGGGAATGAGGCCAGCAAGCACCTTAACTCCACCAGATGGGGAGGTGTGAAAAGCATGCATAATCCAGATAGCAGCACAATGCTGCATCTTATTGAGAGAGGTGAGATGAGCTTTATGTGGATGCAGTCCATGACACCAAAGACAAAAGCTGTATATGACAATAGGCACCACACATGACCTATAAAGCAAATGCTTCTGCTTTGGAGAAAGACCTCTAAGCAAATTACCAAGCATCCCCATAGCACAAACTATGGAGATAGCCTTTGTAAAATAATACCACACATGCTCACAGAAAGTAAGCTGACAGTCAAAGTAAAAGACCAGGTACCTCCAATAGGTTTTTGGGCATAAAAGAGAGTTGTCTGTATACAGAGTATATTCCAGGTCAATAGGAGGGTTATCATCATTCTTATAATGAGAAAAGTGGAAGAGTTCAGACTTGTTGTGCTCAAGCACCAGCCCAAACACCACAAAAAGCTCATATACAAACCTATAAGCCTGCCAGAGGTATATGAGGTTGTCAGCCAATTTCCAGGCTTGGGTGATGAGGATATCATTATCAATATAAGAGAGGACATCACACTCAAGGTGGGATGCCCACAAGTCAAACAGCTTAATAACTGGAGCAAGATACAATGCCAATAGAATGGGGAACAAGGCAGAGCCCTGACCAATGCCTACATCTGCAGGATAATACTCAGAGGAGGACAAGTTCCAAAGGTACTTAGTCCTCCACCCAACTAGATAAGAGGTAAAGAAGTGACAAATATTTGCTGGAAATCCCTGCCTGAACAGATGGCCATGAGCATATCATAGTTCAAAGATGAGAAGAACTGAGTGATGTCAAAGGCAACAATGCTTGTCTTAAGTCCCCTAGCCCACCCTGCCTTAATGAGATGGGTGAGGAATAAACCAGTGTCCTCAGTTGACTGCTGTCAAATACCACCTAGCTGATTAGAATAAAAGACATCAAATTTGATGCTGTCAAATTGAAGATGTGCAGAGAGCATCTTCTCAACAAGCTTTCCAATTGTATTAAGCAACACAATGGGCCTAAACAATTTGGGCATGGAATAGGAGACTGCTCATATATCAAAGGTAGTAATCTGCTGACTATCTGCCTTAAAGAAAGGAACATCCACAACCTTAAGGTAAGATCATGAATATAGGAGGGCAGTCTCAACCCCACTCTCAGCAAAGGAGAGAAGGTGCTGGACACTAGTCTTTACCAGGTCTATTTCATCCTAGAAAGTGACATGAGAGGTAAGGAGGAAGATCTCCTATAAGCAAAGTGGCAGGAGTCAATCTGAAGGTCACTTTTGCTGAGAGAGCAGTTAGCAGCTCTAACTAGGGCTGGGAACTGTGAGAAAGAAGGGAGTGAGTTGATTTTGATGAGAATCTGGCACTGAGAGAGACCAGGAATAGTTAACTTAATCTTGTGCTTAGGAAGCACTGGGGATACAGATGTCTGATATATTGCTATGATGCAATTAGAGAGAAGGATAGGGATGGTCTTAGCCAGATTAACCAAAGATATAACATTGCAAACAGTGTCAGTATAGCTATGCTTGGCACTGAAAAGAGGAAGAGAGCACTTGGCAGACTGAGTGGGCCTAGGAGGAGGAGCAGGCTTAGGAGCTGGGGCAGGACAAGCAGTAGCCTCAGAAGTTCTATCTCTTCTGTGTTCCTAAATTGGACTACCAGTAGTGGAATAGTACAGCACATAAGCTGAAGCCAAGATCTATTTCTGACTTCTTCCACTTCTGCTGATCTTATATCTCTATCTCTATCTCTGTTTCTGTGTTAATCATTTCCAACTATTTTTGACTCTTCTGTGCTTATTCCCTCTCAATTCCATCCAGAACTTAACAGATATATAGAGAAATATCAATATATATATATAAATTTTGATTTGAGTTAATTTGATCACCTCTATTTATATAGGTAGTGACTTCAATATCTATTTCAAATATTGGGATCAAAACTACAAGTTTTATTCAAAATACACTGATCAACTCTGCAAGAACCCTTCTTTCTCATATACCACCACCTTTGCTCTGAGATGCCTCTTTCCTTGCAGTCTTGCTGCCCTTTGGATCACTCACAGACTACACTATCTGTTGCTTTAGGGTTTGTAACATCCACTCTTTACTATAGCTGGAGTGCTTGTGATACCCACCTGCTCCTTCAGTGTTGAGTTTAAGTTCACTCCACCACCCTTTTTCTGGTGGGGGGGACAGTCTCTGCCTCCTCTGCTTCCTCTCTTCTACTCCCTTCTGCTTTGGCAGTCAGTTAGAGCCTCTTCACTAGTCTAAGCATGCTCTGGTGTGCTTGGGCCATGCCTATCTCCCAGTTATCTTTATGGTCCCTGAATCTATAGTTTCACTGAATAAACAGCTACTATTTCTGTTAAGTGCTTCTTTATACTTGACTCACTCCTCCTCTCTTAGGCTAGTTACCCACTGTGCCCACCCCCTCCAGTATTGGTATTTCATTGGTGCTCTCTTTTTTGGCATTGAGTTAAGTTTGCTCCTTTATCTTTTTCTCTCCTCTCCACAGAGTCATAGCTTCACTCCTCTGCTCTTTTTCTGGTCATTGTGGAAACCCCATAGTGGTTGCCTTTAATGGCACCAGCTTCTTTTGAGAGAGCTCTATGCTCTCTCACTACTAGCTGCTAATGTGGCTGGTGACTGATTATTCCCATACTCCTAGTGAGTGCTTATTTTCAAGATGCCATCAGGTTGACTCCCTCAGACCATGTTCATGAGACCAAGTACCTCTCATTTGGTTAGTAACTGGAGGATTGGGAAATAGAAGCTAGACTGTAACAGATGGATATTCTAGTAACAAAAGCTGGTAGATACATAGTTATAGTCTGGTTGCATATATTTATCTTTGTTCCTGGGCTCTCTTGGGACATGGACTGCTATCATGCACCACATTATAAATTTTTGAATTAAAAAAAAAATAATCAACTCTGCAATCTAACTATAGACTTAGGCCTTTAAAGACTTAGCCCATCAAATAATATGCTATCTACTATCCTTATAATTCCTTAAAGAAGCTTTCTATAATTGATTTCACCTTCACATCAACTGATGTTGACATAGTCAGTTATAACATTCTTGTAGATCAAATCAACTGATCTGATCATATGTCCATTAAAATTATGATATCTATAGTGTCTATATATATTCCTATTCAATTCAAGACTCTCAAAGCATATTCTGATAAAGAAAAGGAGTTTATTACTGAGTTAGCTGTAGGGTTTTCAATGCTATGGTCTGTCAATCTTTCAATAGAGAGTAACATTGAAGTGCTCTCAGTACAGATTGCAGCACTTGCAAAAAGGACATAAAATAAGCATATATAGAAGTAGCTACTTAGCTATATATGTAATATAGTGTTTTGATATGCTTGAACATGCATGATGATGTAGACCTGTGGCATGGATCATGCTTTCATATATTTTGATTATGTCTTTTATTTTATTTCACTTTATTTCATCTTTTAGTTGTATTTTTAATAATTTACTGTGTTATGTATTTTTTCTATGCTTGGACACTCATTTTACTGCTAGACATTTCCTTTTATATCTCATCACATCCCTTACTTTCTGCAGTATATAAACTCCTGTAATTCTCATCCAAAGGCATAAATATTCACTCTCTTGTTATTATCAAAAACAACACTTAAAAGAAATTTAAAGCTATTATCCTATTATCTTATATCTATCCAATCTCCAAACCCTCAACTATTTTTCCCTTTGAACACACTCTCTTCTCCTATAAATTGGAGCTCACTGTGAGGGGATAGTTGTCATCAATCTCTATTCACTCAGCCTGATGACCCTATTTCTATTATGTCTGAAGACACTTGGTCAGAAGACAAACTCTATGTTTTAAAGACTAGAAAAGAAACCTACTTGAGAGAAAAGTTATTAACACCTTTGCAACTTCCACAGCCAACAAAAACAACAAAGAAAGTAAAGACACCAAAGAATGCCCTAGACAAACATGAAATATTGCAAAAACATATACAAAAGGAACTATTCAGTCAATAAAGCATTAGTTTTTCATCTATCAATACAACATCAATAACATCACCTACTATGCCAGCAGGGATTGTAGGAATGCCAGTTCCTGACACCAAGCAAGCCCTTGATTTTAATTCAAAAAATTCTGAAGATTTAAAGAAATTCTTAGAAGAGTTTGAAGAGTTGGCAGAAAGGAATGGGTTGATGGTAAAAGAGAAGGTGAAGATGGTGGTTAAGTATGTTGATAAGGAGATGAAGGCATTCTAGAAAAGGTTGAAGAGGTATAATCAGGATTATGGAACGTTGAAGAAGAAAATCATGAAAGCCTACTCAAAAATATTACTTGATGACAAGTTGACAGTTGCACACCTAGTCAAACTCATCAAGCAGTCAGCCAAAGAGGATGTGGAAGATGAAAAAGATCTTGGTGCTTGCTACTGTAAATTTTAGATCATCACAGCTGATCTGATTGAAGTAAATGTTATTAATAGCAAGTAGAGAGATGAATACTTTTGAAAAGACATTCTCTGTGATCATTGCTATGTCATCAGTGATTGTCTAGAAGCTCAAGACAAGAATTACAAAAGCTTAGAGATGCCAGAGATGGAAAAAGTGATGGAAGCTGGGAGATTTATATTAAGGAAGACAGCAGCAAGAAGGGGTTTACATAGATGACAAGAAAAGAAAAAAAAGAGAGGAAGGCAGAGTTGAGTAGTGATGAAGAGCTGGAATTGGGAGACAACTTGGAGGAAAGTGAGAGGAAGAAGCTACAAAAGAGATCTGAGGATGAAGTTAAAATGAAAAAGATCAGATCTGAAGAAGAAGAAAAAAAGAATGTTTAGGATCAGATGGAGGAACTTACATAGAAACTTCTTCAACTAAATGTGAAGGATGACCAATATGCCCTGGCCTATGTACAACTTTTTGTTATCATATCTGCTTTCACCAACAAACTACCACTGCCACCTTGATTCAGTATAAATATAGCAGCAGTTATGAACACAGCTGCTATGTCACCACAATCCTTCTTCAACCATTTGCATATATATGACAGCACCTCATGACCCATCATGTCATTTCTGCAAGAGGGTTGACTGCTGCATGAGGATGTGCCCCAAAGCAGCAGAGTATGTGAGACAGGGATGGGTTATTCTCCAGTTGAATAGGTACTATGTTCATCTTGATGAAAGCCATATTAGATGACACTTAGGAGGTCTCAAGGCTGCTGTAAACCTTAAACATACACAAAATAATATAGCAGCTATGCCTACTACCTCATCTATTACCTCACATCACCCATCAATATTACAGCTCAATATTACCACAATCACTGATTATCACTAATTACTCTTTTTATTCTTATTTTATCTATATACTTTTACTCCACCTTTCTTCATCACATATTCATACATGTTGCATAGTTTCTGTTTAATCTTTGTTGAATGACTTCTCCTTGGTGCTACAGAGGGTGAGGGCTTATTGCCTGCTTCTTTGTCCATCTCTAGATATAGAGAGAGGCCTTTCTTTCAGTGTAGACTGCTATGTTCAGCTGAGCTGTAGGGGATTTTGGTTTTCTGTAGATAATTGTAGATACTTTCTGTATTTGCAACTGGACTGCTACTGTGCACCAGTATATAAATTTATAAATTAAAAAAAAAAGAATAAAATTTCCTTTTATCACTATCTCCAAGTATATTAACAGTAGATTATATGTATGTATTCTTCAGTCTGATAATTGAGTTAACCTTGCTATTCAAGTTATCTCCTCCAGTCTCCAACTATCTCTATCTCTGCTTTCTCCTATCTCCAAAATTTGGACCTGCAGCAACAGAACAGTGCAATATATAAGTTGAAGCCAAAGGTCCACTTCTCTCACTCCAATATTTGCCCATCCCTCTATCACCAACACAGTGTGTAACAGTATTATCAGACTAAATGTTTTGCTATTAATTTTCTATCCATCATGACTAACACTTGTGCTTGTATATATTCCTCTCTATCTCATTTTGCTAAATGTGCTCACCAAACTAGTCCCTCAACTCTCACTTCTCATTATAACACTTTCTCTACTCTTTGACAAACTTCTAATCCTCCTGGTGGCCTGTCTGAATCTTCCTGTCATCATCCTACTCTTCACACTCCTGATAGTCCCAGCTTTCCTACTAACTCTGATGAAGACACTGACAATGGACATCCAAGTAGCCCTCCTGGAGGTGTTGACTCTGGTTCTGATCCTGACTCAGAGTCTGAAGAAAGCCCTGATAGTGATCCTGACCCTGATGGTGATGATCCTGATAATTGAGATGATATCAATAACTCTACTCCTTCATATTCTGATTGCCCCTCTCACTAAAAGACTAATTACCAACTCCTTCTTTCCCACATACTTTGATCTTTTTTTATTTTTATTTTTTATTTTAACTCATAAATTTATATACCGGTGCATGATAGCAGTCTGGTCACAACAACTACAATAGTATGCTACAATAACCCTATGATGAACTGAAATCCACCACAGCTCAGCTGAACATGGCAGCCTACACTGAAGATATGCTCTTCCTACACCCAGAGATGGACGAAGAGCAGATAGAGGCCCTTGCCCCCACTGCTGCATAAAGCAGGCAGTGAGCACTAAGGTGCAACTAGCACAGCCCCCATCAGCTGCTAATGCCAGACCCCCTAGAGACCCCAAAAGAGCCCCTGGGAAACCCAGTGACTGCCAAAGAGTGGCCGCACTGTTCTTATCCTCCAGGAAGGTGTGCAAAGAAGAAAGCCCTGGGGTTCTCCCTGCAAAACTCAAGCAACTCATCCCAAAGCTTGGAAAAGCACTGAGGGGGACCAAAGTCAGTACACTCGGTCAAGACATGCTCATGAGTCTGCACACGAGCAGACCTGCAAGGGCAAGAATGATCATCAGAGAGCTTAAACCATCACCTAAACTCTCCAATAGGCACATGCTTCAAGACTGCCCAGCAAACTCTGGCACAGGTGGGTGAATCATGCAAATACTTAAGCCATGTACCCCTGGAGAGGTAAGTGGGCATCAATCACCTGCCCCTGACATCAGTCAGGTGCAAAAAGTCTCTCCCTGTGGAGCTCAACGAAGTGAACTGCCTAGTTCACTTGTTGTGACAAGCCTGAGCCTCAGCTATACAAATATAATTAAGGGTCATGAAGGGAGAGTCCCCCACAGGCACCTTGAAAGATGGGTCCATTGCAAACCAATGAACCACATGATGCAAAGGCCACTCCAGGGAGGAGTGGACCTGTATGAATGCAAAGGTGTGGGAGGGATCCTCCCCCAGCCACTTTTGCAAGTGACAACAGACAAGCAGAGCCTGGGCCTGCCCACTGCCAACAGAAGAGTCCACCGCTCACTGAGCCAAAGCAGGGTAATCAGTGAACAAGACAACATGACAGGCACCCTTCTGCACGCATGCAGCAAAGACATCCATCCAAATGGCGTGAAGCTCTACATCAGGAGCAGTCACTCTGCCAGTGGCCTGGCAGGATTGCCTAACTGGTACCCCACCCATCCAGACCCAAGCAGCTGAAACTGCCTAGAATGCCTTGTCACACCCCACAGACACATCTGTGGCTGCTACAATGCAGCCCTCCAATGCAGTATCCCTATCAAGCTCTACATTCAAAACTCACAGGATGTTGACATCCTCCTTCTTAGAGTCAAACTCAACAACCTGTATATGATTGTCAAAATGATCCAAAAGCCACCTACCTGGGTGAGCATCCAAAGTGTCAGGCTCAAATGTCTCCAAGGTGACAGGAAGAGAATAATACTGAAGGGTATCAACAACAGCTGACCTAACCTTCTCAACAGAGCAGCCGAGCCTAGTAAAATGATACTGATGGGGATCGGTACCAGGAAACTGTCTTGTACCAAGCAACTGCTTGGTAGAGTGCGTAGGTGACAAAGTAAGGACCCAGTATGCCGCCCAGGACCTCAACTTTCTGAGATGCAAATGAATGGGGATGAGGCCTGCCAACGCCTCAACCTCACCCAAAGGGGAGGTGCAAAAGGCACCTGTAATCCAGATTGCAGCATGACACTGCATCTTGTTAAGAGAAGCAAGATGAGCCTTGTGAGGGTGAAGCTCATGACACCAAAGACGAAAGCCATACATGGCGATAGGCACTATGCACGACTGGTAAAGCAGCCGCTTCTGCTTAGGAGAAAGTTCCCGAAGCAAGTTCCCCAGCATCCCCATAGCACAGACAGTGGAGATAGCCTTGGTAGAGTAATAGTGGACATGCTCACAAAACGTGAGCTGTCTGTCAAAATAGAAGCCCAAGTACTGCCAAAACAGCTTGGGATGGAGAGGTGTATCTCCTATATATGGAGCATACCCCAGGTCAATAGGAGGATTATCATCTCCCTTCTGATGTGAAAAATGAAAGAGCTCAGACTTGTTATGCTCGAGGACAAGTCCAAATGCTACAAACAGATCAAACATAAACCCATATGCACCACAAAGATGCACCAGGTTGTCAGCCAACTCCTTGGCCTGGGCAATGAGGGTACCATCATCGACATAAGACAAAACATCGCACTCTAAGTGTGATGTGTGCAAGTCAAAGATCTTGAGCACTGGTGCAAGATAGACAGCAGAGAGGACAGGGGAGAGGGCCAACCACCAGCACTGAAAAAGAGACCCAGTCCTGCTCCACCAGTGGGGACAGTTCCTCCAACACTATGACATCACAAGGCTGCCCTGAGGTGGCATTGTACATCTGGTCAAGCGCCCTCCACAGGGCATCGATATCATGACATGACTCCCCCCAACACGAGATGGCCTTACATGGCAGGAGTTGGTAGGGCTTTACCCAGGCCATGAGGTCCCAAGGCCTCTGGTTCTCAACAGCAACCTCCTCGATGTGAGTATCGAAGAAGCACCACTTAGCAAGATGAGATGTCTTATGAAGTACCTTCCAGTCCTCAGGGGCATATGTCACCCAATACCTGGTGATAGCAGTGGCACACTCATCAGTCTACCAAGACCAAGAGCGCTCCATAACAGTGATCTCCTTTGCATGGACATTCTATGTGGAGGAAAAGACCTCAGCCACTGCCAAAGCAGCAGCCTCAATCTGATCAGAAGAAGACAGGTCCCTGACATCCAGGGACCTAAGACCAGTGGCGAGATCAATCAAGAACCTAGATTTCTCTAGGGACTCTCTCGGGATCACCATGCAAGTAACCCTAATATCAATTTCAGACAGGGGGACCAGGGTGGGGATCAGAACATGATCCAATGGCCCACGTCGATCAAGATTCAATCGAGGAAGATCAGATACAGATACAGATAGTGCTGTGAAGACAAGGTCGATCACAGATCCAGCGAGATCAGGGTTGTGAGGAATATGAGTCAACCCCAAATTAGAAGGTCAGGCCCATTCAAGCCCAATGCCGGAAGCCAGCTCCAAAAGGCACTGAGCAACAAGTGGGTGCGATGTGCAGGATGGATCCCACACCTCCAAGTGACAATTAAAGTCACCACCCATGTAAATAAAGACAGGCAGCTGATCAACATCCTGAGACAGGAGGTTAATCACCATATGAACATTGTCAGAATAGACATTGAGAAGGTTCACCATCCCATGTGGCATAAACAACGATAGGATGAGAAGATCATGATGATCAATTATGTCCCTCCTCATGGAGGGGTGCAATACAGCCAAGTGCCTATAAACATAAGCCATGACATGAGGGTTCTGCCCATTGGTAGGCAGCCTCACTATATAGAGCCAGTCAGGGTGCTTAGGGGCACCCATGATGTTGTTGCCTCTCTCAGAGGTTGTCGACACCGTTTGTCTTATCATTTTCCAGGGCAGTTCTTAGAAAAACAATATATCAAAATTGTCCTTGAGACTCTCAAGTACATAATCGACATGCACATAGTTCCTATTTACATTCTGCAAAAAAACACAAATGTCCCTAATCACACCTCCAGAAGACCTAATGGGGCCCCTAGACATAAGAAGATGAGCACTGAGAAAATGTTGAAAGACGAGCATCAGAGTGACAACATACCTCCTGATACTTATGGCAGATCCAGTCCTTGTTGAACCAGTGATGCCAGAATGGGCACTGCCTCAAGTTGGCAGTGTGTGCCTGGTGACAATTTAGGCAGTGAGGGGGGTGTGGGCATGGTTGACCAGTAGGAGTAGGCAGGACACCCTGGCAGGTGTTCCCCTTGCAACAGCTGGCAAATGCATGATGTGCATCCTGGTAGTGGGGCTCTGCACACAGAGGACACTGAGGCATCTTCTGGTGACAGGTCTGAGAGGAGTGCCCCCAGCGCCAGCAACACTGACATAGGGAGGCTCTGGGGTTAGCACTAGCTTCCATAACTCTGGAGGTCCAGTGACCAAACTGAAGATCCAGCACCAGCAACACTGACATAGGGAGGCTCCAGGGTTAGCACTAGCTTCCATAACTCTGGAGGTCCAGTGACCAAACTGAAGGGAGTGCCCCATGAGGTTAGTAGCATGAGTGCCCCTCTGGGAATCCCAGACTTCAAAATAAGCCATCGCAGTGTCAGACGACTTGGAATTGCAGACCACCTGAGGGGGGCCCACAAGGACGAAGTGGTTAGAGAGGTTTGAAGCCCTTATAACACCCTCGACTTGATCAGAGGTGGTCCAAGAACTATCCTGGCGAATATAAGGAATGTCAACAAGCTTAAGGAAGCTTCTCAATGTGGGGAGATATGCCTCGGAACTGATAGGCGAGAAGTGAATGCCCAACCACTGTTGAATGATGTTGAGCTGCTTGAGAGAAGGGACATCAGTAAGCCAGATAGACCAGCCACCATATGCCATGAGAACAGACTCTGCATGGAGCCCAATGACTCTATTGTCCATAAGGTACTTGTTGAGCAGACAGGACATCTGCTCAAGGTTAGGCCTGGCATTGGGATCATCCAGGATAAAGAGAACTTGCTTTCTGCTAGGGCCCTTGGTGGTAGCCTTGGGCTTCTTAGCAGGGGGAGCAGGGGCAGAAGGCATGATAGGGCACTTAGCACCTGCTGCAACCGCTGGAGCAGGAGCAGCAAATGCAGCAGCAGCCATGTCAGCCTGGAGAAGAGCTGCGATAGCAGAGGAAGTGAGGTTGGGGAAAGACCAGGTGACATGCACCAGGTTCTCCACCAAACCAGAAGAATCTGTGACAGGGGTGGGGGCAGTCTGGGCAGCAGCCACAAAGGACTGGGCACCTGGCTTAGAAGCAGACAAAATGGGAGGTGGGGGACCCTTGGAGAGAACCCACTTCTTAGCAGCCTTTTTAGCCTTGGCCTTCCTCAAACCCTGGAGCTTAGGAGGAGGCGGGGCAGGAACAATCCCTGAAGGCTCACCAACTGGGGCATTCTCAGGCAGCTGGTCAGGAATACTAGGGGGAGGGGGGGCGACATCTATCCACGCAGCCTCAGAGGAGACAATCTCTACAGGAGGGGCAGTAGGCTCACACATAGGTACATCCTCCAATGATATAGGAGGGTGAAACCAGGGAGCTGCTGTGTCATACACAGTGGCATGCATAGAGTCCATAGGGTCAACCAAAAGACTGCCCCATGGGTCAATAGATGCAAGCTCAGCAAACCCAGTGATGGGCAAGCCAAATCTGGGAGGGGAGAGACACCATGCTCAGTCATCCACCTTAGAAAATCCAAGGCACAATTGAAAGAAACCCTGACTGCTTTGAAGTTTGCCTGAGAATCCACTGACTCCTCATCCAGAACGAGTGGGTATAGCCCCAAAGGGGCACTAGGCTGTGAAAGAGCAGTGGGCTGAGAAGAGGACCCCTGGAACAGGTCCTGAAGCAAGGAGAAGAGGGATACACCCTCAGGAGATGCAGCCCTGAAAGGGGCATATGAAGAGAGGGGGCTGTGGCATCTTTTTTTTTTTTTTTTTAACTCAGAAATTTATATACTGGTACATGATAGCAGTCCGGTCACAACAACTACAACAGTATGCTACAATTACCCTACGAGAAACCAAAATCCCTCCCAACTCAGCTGAACATGGCAGCCTACACCAAAGATGCACCCTTCCTACACCCAAAGATGGACAAAGAGCAGGTAAGATCTCTCACCCCCACCCCTGCACAATGCGACAGGTGAGTGCTAAGAAGCAACTAGCACAGCCCCCATCAGCTACCAATGCCAGACCCCCCAAGGACCCAAATAGGCCCCCAGGAAATCCAGTGACTGCCAAAGAGTGGCCACACTGTTCTTATCCTCCAGGGAGGTACACAAAGGAAAATGCCATTGGGTTCTCCTTGCAAAACTCAAGCAACTCCTCCCAAAGCTTGGGAAAGCATCGAGAGGGACTGAAGTCAGCACATTCGGTCAAGATATGCTTGTGAGTCTGCAAACAAGCAGACCCGCAAGGGCAAGAGTGATCATCAGAGAGCTTAAACCGACATCTAAACTCTCTGATTGGCACATGCTTCAACACTGCCTGGCAAACCCTAGCACAGGTCAGTGAATTATGCAAATGTTTAAGCCACGTACCCCCAGAGAGGTAAGTGGGCATCAAGCACCTGCCCCTAACATCTGTCAGGTGCAGAAAATCTCTCCCAGAGGAGCTTGACGAAGCAAACTGCCTAGTTCACTCATTGCAACAGGCCTGAGCCTCAGCCATATGAATATAATTAAGGGTCATGAAGGGAGATTTCCCCACAGGCACCTTGAAAGATGGGTCAGTTGCAAAGCAATGGACTGCATGATGCAGAGGCCACTCCAAAGAGGAGCGAACCTGTATGAATGCAAAAGTGCGAGAGGAATCTTCCCCCAGCCACTTCTGCAGATGACGATAGAGGAGTAGAGCCTGGGCCTGTCTGCTGCTGACAGAAGGGTCCACTGCCCACCTAGCCGAAGCAGAGTGGTCAGTGAACAAGACAACATAGCAGGCACTCTCCTGTGCACACGCAGCAAAAACACCCATCTGGATGGCATGAAGCTCCACATCAGGAGCAGTCACTCTGCCAGCGGCCTGGTGGGACTGCCAAACCAGCACCCCACCTGCCCAAACCCAAGCAGCAGACACCATCTGGAATGCCCTGTTGCGACCCACAGATGCATCCATGGCTGCCACAATGCAGTCATCCAACGCAGTAGCCTTATTAAGCTCTGCATTCAAGACCTGCAAGATGTTGATGTCCTCCTCCTTAGAGTCAAACTCAACAACCCATACACAATCGCCAAAGTGATCCAAAAGCTGCCTGCCAGGGTGAGCATCCGAGGCGTCAGGCTCGAACATCTCCAAGGTGACTAGGATAGAGTGATACCAAAGGGTATCCACGACAGCTGACCTGACCTTCTCAATAGAGTGGCCAAGTTGAGTAAAATGATACTGATGAGGATTGGTACCAGGAAAATGCCTCATACCCAGCAGTTGCTTAGTAGAGTGTGTAGGTGACAAAGTAAGGACCCGGTATGCCACCCGGGACCTCAACTTCTTGAGATGCAAATGGATGGGGATGAGGCCTGCCAATGCTTCAATGCCATCCAACAAAGAGGTGCAAAAAGCATCTGTGATCCAGATTGCAGCATGATACTGCATCTTGTTAAGAGAGGTGAGATGAGCCTTATGAGGATGAAGCTCATGACACCAAAGACGAAAGCCATACATAGCAATAGGCACTATGCATGACCTGTATAGCAAGCGCTTCTGCTTAGGGGACAGACCCCAAAGTGAATTCCTGAGCATCCCCATAGCACAAACTGTGGAGATAGCCTTGGTAGAATAATATTGGACATGCTCCCAAAAAGTGAGCTGTCTGTCAAAATAGAAACCCAAGTACTGCCAGAATGGCTTGGGGTGGAGAGGAGAGTCCCCAGTATATGGAGCATAGCCCAGGTCAATAGGCAGATTATCATCCCCCTTATGACATGAAAAATAGAAGAGCTCAGACTTGTCATGTTCAAGGACAAGCCCAAATGCCACAAACAAATCGAACATAAATCCGTAAGCACCATGTAGGCACACCAGGTTGTTGGCCAACTCCCTGGCCTGGGTGATAAGTGTACCATCGTCTACATATGACAGAACATTGCACTTCAGGTGTGACGCCCTGAGGTCAAAGATCTTGAGCATAGGCACAAAATAGATAGCAGAGAGAACGGGGGAGAGGGCCAACCCTTGCCCAACTCCCACATCCGCATCATAGTAGCCAGAAGAGAAGGAATTCCAAAGATATTTGGTTTTCTGCCCCACAAGATAAGAAGCAAAGAACTGGTGCACATTCACTGGAAACCCCTGCCTCGCCAAAATAGCCATGAGCATATCATGGTTCAAAGAAGACTTGGGAGTAGAATAGGAGGGTTTCCCGGATGGGGGGGCTGTGGCATCGGCCTTGGCAGTGGGTGGCATAGTCAGTCCTGGTGGCCGTCCTAGGTGTACAGCCAGGGTTGAGAAGAAAATCAGCATTGCTCAATCCTCCAAGAAGCCCAGAGGATGAGGAAGGGGTGGCAGGAGGGGCATGACCAGAAGGTGGGAGTGCATGAAGGTGCTTGAGCAACTGATTGCTATGAGAACCAGGCCTTGCAGGGGGGGGGACAGACATGTTTGAGGGGTACTCATGGATCCAAAATCAAAATAGCAGATGAGACTGTGCTAGCAATTAATGATGACAACAGAGTTGTTTGCACTTGTTTGCCGACCAATGAGGTGGGAGTACCGGATCAAGAAGAGATGCCACATACTTTGATCATTGTTTATTGAGATTTTCCAATACATTTTTCTACACTATGTCTGATAAGCCTAATGGTTCTAAGACTGGTCTTTCTAGTCACTCCTGGGATGGCGACTTTGGTTATGAAGAAGAGATTGAGATTATGACTGCCAGGGTCAGTGACACTCATATGTCCTCCCTCTCTATGCCCACTCCCTCTGAGCCAGAGTCCCCCACACTTACTGGCCCATGTCTGGGTCAGAAAGCCTACAGAAGAGCCTCTCAAGCAGGCCTCACTCCTTATGCACTGAGGGTTGCCCCTCATGCTCCTATTCACACTCCAGAGGGTACTCTTACCTCTATCTCATACAAAGTTCCCACTGGTGCAGAGCCTGGTCTGGTGTTTACTCCCATTCCTGCCCCTCGCCCTATATCCTGTTCTAGCCTCATTCCCCCTGGCAAGGACATCTCTTCTGCCAATAACTCTTGCAATCTTGTGGGGGCTCTTGGTGATATTTGTGCTACTCTTGCTTCTTGGAGCAATAAACTCTGGGCTGTTGAGAGTGATAAGGCTCAATTCTCTTGGTCACTTGCTGTTCTAGTAGGTGGCTTTGTTTAGAGTGGATGGCATTCCATGTCTTTCCCCTCCTCTTTACAGAACAGTCAGGACCTTAAGTTGTACCTGGCCACTCTTGCCTCCTGGCCACCTCTGGGCCCCCAGACCTGTGGGTCAGCCGAGTTAGCCGACCCCGCACCTCCACCTCCCTCTGCACATCCTCCTTCTTCTGAGGCCACTGTTCACCCCCTGGCTCCCCACTCTCAAGTTCCTCCCAGGCCTCCTAGGTCTCCCAAGCATCCTACTTCCTCTTCAGCTCCAGCCCCCAAAAGGTCATATGCCGACACTGTTCATGACATCACAGCCTTGGTCAATTTGGCCAAGACTGTTCCTGATTTGCTATCTGATCACATCATTGCTATACATCAGGCCTCCATTCCACCCCTGCCTTCTTGTAGGAAGATCAAGTCTATAGTTGCTGGGCCCTCCTGTTGCCAGATTCTCATCAGGTTGGAGGCAGTTGTTTCTGCCTCAGCTTTCCCTTCCCTGGTTGGCATTGCCAATTGGGTTCTTGCCAAGGTCAATCTTTGGGTTGACTCTTGTACTTCCATATATAGGGGGATTTTCCTCCTTACTTCTCATGTTGTGACTGCTGAGGAGATTCAGCTGGTTGCTTCTGCTCTCCACAAGCACCTGGGCCATCAAGTTCAGGCCTCTCTCTCTATGTCATGGTCTTATCTCAAGATTGTGAATGTTCTCTATTTCTGACTGGATACCACTAATCTTGTAGATTCAGACTATGTCAAGAGCATCATGGCCAAGTTGTATATGGCCCCCTCTTTCACTCTCACTAATGTTCCTTGTGTCATGTGTAACTCTGCATGGTTGGACTCAGCTATGGTCTGGTTTGACATTGTTGACTCTCAATCAAGTGCCTCAGCTAAGTGCCTTATCAACATCTCATTCCAGTTTGGCTTGGCCTCCTGTCCTGTGTGGGCAGCTCAGTCCCATGCTGGTGTCCCTGTGTGTCTAGGGGTGCCGAAGTTCAGTTCAGTTCAAGTTCAGGTTCTCCTAGTGGTCCAAGGGTTTAGTTTATGGTTCAGACTGGGGATAGAAGGCCTTGAACATGTCCAAACACATTTGAACACATTCAAACATACCTAAAGATATCAAGGAGGGATCCAATTATTGAGCAAGGGGATGAGGGTTCATGGCCTCAGTCAATGCCAAGTGGCTGTGCCATGCCTTTCTTTGAGTCATCAACTTTGATGGACTCTTCACTTCTTTTCTCCACATAGTCAGCCCACCATGTCCCACCATGATAACTCTGCCCTAAATCCAGACGGAACACTCAAGGACATGTCCAAAATACCATGGGTACACTCACTGAGTGCCAAAAGCATTTCCCTCTCTCTGGAACCCACAACAACACCTGCTATGAGCTCCAATGAGCTTCTAACCATGACAGCACTCAAAAATGACAACAACACAGCACAACATGCTGTGCAAGGGCTTACTAACAAGGTCCCTGCCTCTCATGTAGCTGGCCACCATGTTTGAGTGCTGACAGGAAAGGCTTGAGGAGATTATGATCCCCTCCAGCCTCTCCATCTTTTCTTCACTCAAAAAAAAGGTGTATATTTATTCTCTCTCATGTTTCATTGCATATTGACATGTCTCTCATCCTTAGACAAGCCCCAGAATACACCCCAAGCAAGGAAGCATGTTCCTCTCAGACTAGCAGCCAAGGGGGCCAGGTCAAAACATGCTGCTAAAGGTAAGTTCTAGTCTGTTTTTGTGAATCTGATAGATACTAATGGTCATGTACTTAGAAGCTGATACTTTTGTGTTGGATAAGGCCACTGCAGAAGCAGTGGATCAGGGTGCATAGCTGTGTATATTTCTATTCTACATGCTGATATACTACTCTCTCCCAATATTACATGATAACAATAATCCACAACAGCAACATGACAATGATGTGATGACATTCAACAATAATGTGTGATACACACCAGTGACACAACAATGCACAACAACAACCCAATGATGCATGACGACAATGTGATGATGTACAACAATAATGTGATGATGTACAACAACAATGTGATGATGTATGATAACAGCAATGTGGTGGTGTGTAGTGGCAATGATGTGATGATGTATGATGATGATGATGTGATGATGTACAATGATGACAATGTGATGATGTACAATGACGACAATGTGATGATGTATGACAATGACAATGTGATGATGTACAATGGTGATGTGATGATGTACAATGACAATGTGACAATGCATGATGCATGATGATGATGCAGAGTCATCTGATAATTCCTGTCAACATGAAGAAGAGGATGGGACAAAGAAGACTTCACAAGGTTTGTGATTCAGACTCTTTCAATGTTAAAGTTGACTCAAACCTCTTAGTATTGTCCAAATGAAAGCGTGCACAGTCGGGCTTGGAGGGAACCTGCCGTCTTCACAAAAAGGCAGTCATTCTTTCAGATGATGAAAATGATGCCGA